>JAMQGT020001874.1:0-55114 GCA_024447675.2 Pterophyllum scalare
TTTGGGCACCCTTGTGGTTTTATTGATTTGAATACCTTTAGCACTAATTATTGGAACACAGCATTTGTTTTGTAAGCTCGCTGACCCTTGACCTACATACACAGGTGAATCCAATTATGAGAAAGGGTTAAGGTGGCCAATTGCAAGTGTTTCTCCTCTTTGCATCTTCTCTGAAGAGTGGCAACATGGGAGCCTCAAAACAACTCTCAGATGAGCTGAAGACAAAGATTGTTGAACATCATGGTTTAGGGGAAGGATCCAAAAAGCTCTCTGAGAGATTTCAGCTGTCAGTTTCCACTGTGAGGAACATAGTGAGGAAATGGAAGAGCACAGGCACAGTTCTAGTTAAGGCCCGAAGTGGCCAAGAAAACTCTCAGATAGGCAGAGGGGAAGGATGGTGAGAACAGTCATAGTCAACCCACAGAGCAGCTCCAAAGACCTCCAACATCATCTTGCTGCAGATGGTGTCACTGTGCATCGTTCAACTATTCAGCGCACTTTGCACAAGGAGAGGCTGTATGGGAGAGTAATGCAGAAGAAGCCTTTTCTGCGTACATCACCACAAACAGAGTCGCTAAAGCACATTTGAACAAGCAGCTTCATTCTGGAATAAGGTGCTGTGGACTGATGACACTAAAACTGAGTTATTTGGACATAACAAGGGGCGGTATGCATGGAGGAAAAAGAACACAGCATTCCAAGACAAACACTTGGTACCCACAGTAACATTTGGTGGTGGTCCCATCATGCTGTGGGGCTGTGTGGCCAGTGCAGGTACTGGGAATCTTGTTAAAGTTGAGGGTCGCATGGATTCCAGTCAATATCAGCAGATTCTTGAGAACAATGTTCAAGAATCAGTGACAAAGTTGAAGTTGGATACTTCAACAAGACAACGACCCTAAACACTGCTCCAAATCTACTAAGGCATTCATGCAGAGGAACAAGTCCAACGTTCTGGAACGGCCGTCTCCGTCCCCAGACCTGAATGTTATTGAAGATCTGTGGTGGGATTTAAAGCGGGCTGTCCATGCTCGGAAACCATCAAACCTGACTGAGCTGGAGATGTTTTGGAAAGAAGAATGGTCCAAAAGACCTTCAACCACAATCCAGACTCTCACTGGAAGCTATAGGAAGCGTTTAGAGGCTGTTATTTCTGCAAAAGGAGGAGCTACTAAATATTGATGTCATTTTTCTGTTGGGGTGCCCAAACTTATGCACCTGCCTAATTTTGTTTAAATAATTATTGCACACTTTCTGTAAATCCTATAAACTTCATTTCACTTCTCAAATATCACTGTGTTCATCTGCTATATGATAGATTAACTGAAACTGCTGATCCGAAAAAAACCAACGATTTATAAAGGAAAATCATGGTGCCCAAACTTTTTCACACCACTGTATCGATGGATGTATTTTACATGATACCAAATAACTCTCAAATAGTAATTTTAGACTCCATGCCCTTCCTGACACAACCCCAATTATTTATTTTCATTTATTTTTTGTTGCTAATACACACTTGTATGACTTTTTGGTGCCTTTTATACTTTTTAATTTAAACATTTTCCAGTCACTGAAAACAGACATAATAACACTCATTCTGTTTTTCATTCATCGTTTTTTGGATTGATAATTAGATTATCTTTAAGTCTTATCAATCAGTCGATCATTGTCAACATTCAGGACTCATCAACAGTCAAAGCATATGGGAAGCACAATGGCACTTCATTTGTATCAAAGCATGAAATATCTTTTAAAAACTGTAATCAATACACTAAAGTTTACAGGGACACAAATGAACATATTTCCTTTAGTTTTGAATCACAAATTATATAATTTTTCAAACTGTATATATTTGTTAGCCTCAGTGCTCCCAACAGTGACATATTTGCACTCAAATGGGTCACTGTTGAAAAAACAAAAGCCCAAATGGAAAGCAAAGTTGTTGTATATATTACAACAATGGCATATACCATGCCAGAATAAGGAGTTTTGCTGTCAACATGAAAGCAGATAGATAAAAGTTTCTTAGAATTGACGCTCCTCCTCCATTCTGAGCAGTCTCTTCCGTGATGGCAAAGATGTGAGAAAAGAGCAGATGTTTGTTTTCAGACATAGCCTCTCTTATCGTAGTCGCTGGGGGTGACGGACTTTGGTTGAGAGTATATCTTTGACGGAGGCCTGTACTTTTTCGGACGCTTCTGGGGCCAGCTGGACACGAAGATGCCCCCTCCTATGAGAAGAAAAACAGCTGCAGCCCAGCCCAGGTACAAAGCTTCACCGAGCTCTTTCTTCTGCTCCTTAACTTCTGCTCCTGACTTGTAGAAGTCTTTAACGATATTGTGGGCAAACCATGACACAGGTATGATCTGGGCCAGAGAAGCTAGGATAAGAGCCACACTAGCGACTATCATCATTCGAGCCTTGGCTGCCTCTTCATCCAAACAGGTGGTACACTTTGCCCCTGTAATGGCTGCAACAAGTCCCACAATTCCCAACACAATGGAGGTGATAGTGAGGGCACGAGCAACCTGAATTTCCTCACTTAGCTCCAACATGGAATCATAACTGTCACAGGCAATTTGACCGGTGCTCCGGAACACGCAGCTCATCCAAATGCCCTCACAGGTCGTTTCGGTAGTGATGAAGCTCTTCTCAGTGAAAGCTGTCACTTCCCACATGGGCAAAACACAAGACACTATGGCTAAGATCCATCCCAGGAGAGCCAGGCCCACTCCAAGGATCTCTGTTGAAGACATGTTTGGACTAAGTGTAAGTAAAGTGTCCACTGTTAAATGTCAAGTGTCAGCTGTCCCGACTGTAGTCTGAAGTCTGATCTGAATGACTGAGATTTGGTGTCTTATTACTTATATAAGCAACAGATTGCTTCAAATAGAAGGAGTCACTCAGATATTGACCAAGGGAATTGAAATTGTTATCTGCCCCACCTCATGTGAACGGCCCAAAACAGCCACCTCAGCTTAATGATTCAGCTCCCAGGGCCTCAGTAGCTCTCCCACCTATTTTGGTAAAGGGAGCGTAAACAGAGTCTGTATCGCTCAAGTCGACAATAGTTAAAGGATAACAGACAGGGTAACGATGGAAGGATGAATGGTTGAAAGTGGAAGACACAATATCAACTTTAGCAAGAGTCTCAGTGTAGCTGTGTGGCAAATAAGTCGGATTGCTGGAAAAGCACTGTAGAAAATAGGTATTATTATTATTAATAATACTAGCTGTGCAAACAGGTTGTGAATCACAGTATTTTATTGTGTCTTATTTGTATAAGCAGCATTCACTGAAACTGAAAAGCAGGAAAGGAGAGGCACAGTGGAAGTGGTGAAAAGGATGTGGGAGGAAAGTTCTCTGGAAACCAGTGGGAGGACTCTGATTATGTGAAGGCTGTAGCTGCACATGTGAAAGCCTGAGCAACATTACGATAAATGTGATAAAAATCATCATCCCACGTTCGATGGAAGGCCCGCACAATTCTATTTACAAAGTTTTGGCAAAAGTGCTTTCATCTGGCCATGAAAGTATATATTTTAAATGTCATTTTCAAAAAGTCCTCGAGGAAAAAAATAACATTTGTATTATTTTTCTTGCTATGGAAAGCACATGGAATTCTGGGAGTGATTCAATTCAGAAACCAAAGGATGATTAAATACTGTGGGATGTGTAATGTGCTGATGTTTAATGCTAAAAACAGCTTCACTGCATCTGTTCAGCTGAGTAATCTGTCAGTTTGTGAAACTCTTAACTGAGACCACATGCACACAACGCAAAACTCCTGTAAACATACAGTGTGCACGGACCTGTTCGCGGTGGTGAACCCAAGAACACACCAGGCAAAAGGCCATCGTGTTGGAAACTGCTTAAGTGGTCTGTGTGCACGTCCTCACGGTTGGGTGGAGGTCTTGTCAGTGTCCTTTTCATGACAGTTATTGCGTCAGTGGTTTTACCTTCGTTTCAGTGTGCTGTGGAGAAAAACACTCTGACCTCCAACTGATATGGAAATGACTGCAGGACTGCGGCAGCAGTCAAAAGCATGCCATGCTCGTGCTTAAGCCCAGCATGATTTCAGAAATTAAAATTTTAATTACAGAGATCACAAATACCGAGAACCTTAACATTTCACTCTGAGTCCCTCTCTGCTGTGAAATGATGTGGTCATATGTTGTCCACACCTCACTTGAACAGCAGCAACATTTTTTTTCTCTTACATCTGCAGTTTCTTCAAAATGGGAGCTGGTTATGTGTAGTCACAGCTTTCCCATCACTTCTGACTGGGCTAGTGCACTCTGCTATTAACACATGGTTGCACTGTGGTGCTCAGTGGCACGTTTTGGAAGCAGGCCTGTGGTCACTGCAAGAGAGTTTCTAGTATCTTTAGACGCCTGTTCTTGAGATCATTAACCTCAGAGCTGAAGCCAAAGTTAAGAACACAGGAAATGTTTTCAACTGCTTTTGTTTGTTTCTTGCGGACTTTTAGCCTTTCTCGTGAGCCAGAATGGAATTTGTGTGCAACTCTCTGCAAAGAGGCTCTTGTTAGTTTTATCCATTGTTTGACATGCTCAGTGTTGTGCTATTTGAGTCGCTAAAAGAATATTAGAGCAGGCTGGTGTGAAAACATGTTACAAAACATTTAAAAGAATTTTGATGAGTTGCAGATTTCTAAAAATTACATCAGCTTGTCTTTTTTGGTTAAAATCACATGTTTTTGTTGTCCCTCTGTGCCTGTACTGTTAAAGTGTACTGTTTCAGTATTATTTTGTATGTAGTAAATCTTTTTTGTATAGTGCTTTTTTTTAAAATGACATCTACATTTCTATACATTAAAGTCACCTTCATGCACTTTAAAGTCTGTGAATCCTACCAGAAGAGTAATCAGTAATCAGTTGCAAACTAGCCGATCAATAGAGTCTTTGTGGCTGAGTTGGGACCCGGAGCAGGTTACCTGCCCCTGCAGTTAGAGACTGTTATCTCCGACTCAGTTTCACTTTGCAGATGGAGGGCAGGCTGCAAAGGAAAGGGAGCGTGAGGTGCTCTTCGGACACAAGGGGTCTATTGTTTCTTTCTTTCTTCTACACTGAAATAAAATACCTAATTTTGGAATGCACCAGAGCTGTACTCATTGGTCAAAGATGGCTGGGCTCGACAGCTGGCATGTGTCCCTTCCTCTGCATAGCAACAAACTTAAGTACAAAGTGTTGAAAACAAACCATAAAAAATGTTTATTCTTTTGTTAGAAGAAAACTTGCTTTTTCCAGAAATCACTTGCATAGACGTGTGCAATTCTGAAGAATAGACACATGTTGCTTTCAGCTTTTTAAGAAAAAAGTAAAATGTGTTAATACTTGCAAAAGAAGTTAAATACGCACATCACTGTAAAAAAAAATGGTCATGACTAAAACATCAGTCATTCAAACTTAATGTCGTAGCTAAGCACCAAGCCATGCATCTACTAACCACAATTCTATAAACATAACTCATCATTTCCTGATGTTACACATTCATACATAGTCTCTTCTGGTGTATCCATTGACTGGCATTGTTTTTACAGCTGAATAGTCAATGCGGGAAGGTGCAGAGCCACCACCGCTTGGCACTGTGGCTGATCTGCGTGGACAGGAGCAGCAGAGCAAGGCTCCCCCTAGAATGAGCAGGCAGGAAGCAGCCCAACCAAAGTACAGAGCATTACCAAACTCCCTCTTCCCCGTCTCCTCCAGCATAGGGTCATAGAAGCCCAGGACAATGGCATGGGCTGTCCAGGACACAGCCACAAGGAGCAGCAGTCCAGCCACCACAAACGTCACCCCGGCAGCCACCATGAGGCGAGGTTTACTGCTCACATCCCTGCTACAGTTGGTGCACTTGGCACCAGCCACTGACAGAATGATGCCCACAATGCAAAGAACCATAGAAACGATGACCAAGGCACGAGCTGCTTGCAGGTCAGCTGGAAGCCCCAGCATGGATTCGTGGACCTTGCAGTGCATCTGGCCCGTGCTCTGCACAGAACAGTTCATCCACAAGCCTTCCCAGATAACCTGAGAAATTACAATGTTCTGGCCGATGTAGGCGGCTACTCTCCACATGGGCAGGCCGCAGGCCACCATTACCCCCAGCCAGCCAGCCACAGCCAGGATGATCCCGAGGATCTCCAAGCCAGCAGAGTACATAGTTGGTGCTAGGGATGAGGAAGGAGCTGAATAAAATTCTCTTCCAGTGCGCTGTGAGATAGAAGGCCTTCTGTATCCGTGGGCTCAACCCTCCTGAGATGAAGGTGGAATTGGATCTCTGTGGCTCAAAGGCCGTCCAAGACTTTTAGTGAGAGAGAAAGAGAGAGGGAGAAACAGATTCTACCTTCTTTATACGGCTTAGACGACTGAAGGTGGAGTCAGCTTAAGGTGGCATCATGTTTACCTTCAAACTACGTTTGATTCTCAGGATACATCAAAGTTTTGTATAAAGTCTGAGACAAAGGGAATTCGTGCAACACGGGAAAATCATGAAAATCAATATTTTTCTTGAACGAATTGTTCAGTGTTAAAAAAGTTTTAGACTTAGTTTACCCTCCTGAGATCTCACGTCCTCTGCAGTGGTCAGAAAATAAGTTCAATTGAAAGGTCATTTTTTTCCCCTTGGTTTCTCTCTTTCTGGAAGGTAGTGTTTAATGATTCGTGTATATACTAAGGCACATATATTGCATCAAGTCAATGTTACTTTGTCTCTTTTTTAATGGATACAAAACATATCAGAAATACAATTTTTGCATGTTTCTGTGACATGTGACAGCCTTGAAGAAGAATGCTGAATCACTCGCTGAATGAGAGCCATGCAGGGAAAACTAGATCAACAATGGCAGGCCTTGTTTTTTGGTGGTCAGTCACATAATCCCTTGTAGCACACAAAAAAGCGAGCCCCTTTCCTGGCATTTGTGCAGTCGTTGGCGGTTGAGACTTCTCGGTTGAGACTTGTGCCTTTTTAGAGAGACTTTTGTTTGATGACTAATCATATTACCTCATTTTAAACCAACATCCTTAATGATGGCTTGTTGATACTGAAATAAAGTGCAATAGGGATTTTAAACTCTTTTGAATAACCAAACGAACTGAAAATCAAACCAGATATCGTGCCCTTTTGGCTTTGAGAAATATTTCCTTGCAGCTCTGATGTCTTTATTCTCTATCCTGGTGAATAGAGAATGCCTCACGGTTGGGAATATCTTCTAAAGAGTCTTTTTCCCTTTTAGACAATGGGGCTTTGGGTTAATAAGTGAGTGCTGTCATTAAAGTCTTTCCACTAAGGTCACATGGGGTCAGTGATCAGAAAAAGCACAGCTTTGCTGTGTTGTGGTTCACCCCTCCACATACAGACACACATGAACAAACACACGTGCCCTCCAATCCTCCCGACAGAAGCCAACTTTTGCATTTAAAGTAATAAAACTATGTTTTTTTAAAAAAAACAAAAAAACAGTGCATCTAAAAATGGCTACAGATATACTAAAAAAAATCTTCAATTAAAACAAAGTGTCAAACCTAAAGTCCTGACTTTTATTTGAGATATTCTATTGTTTGCTTGTATTTATTATGCAAGGAAATGCTGACGTGAAAAGATAAGATGAAACATGTATGTGGGGAAGGATGTGGGAGACCTGACACAGTCATGAGGGGTGACTCAAGACTTGCACAGTACCATACACGTCCACTGGATGACACGAACAGGTGACTAATAGCCATCCTTATGATGTTTTTTTCTGTTGCAAACATGGTACTTATTTAAAGATTTCACCAGGTGCATCAGGTTG
This sequence comes from Pterophyllum scalare, assembly GCA_024447675.2. Lineage (NCBI taxonomy): Eukaryota > Metazoa > Chordata > Actinopteri > Cichliformes > Cichlidae > Pterophyllum > Pterophyllum scalare. The sequence continues at coordinate 7,814 of JAMQGT020001874.1, forward strand.
AGTCATCCTTTTCTTGGTATCACACATGTAGCAACTTGTTTTTTCCAGAATACGTTGCACAACATTCACCTGTTATGGGAGTGGGAACCAGTCTGACCTGTTTAGGGAAGGTGTTGTCTCTTCACACTAAGGCTCCCAGGTCCCCTTCAAATGTCTTTTCGGTTCAGTCATTCAGCTCAAGTTTTTTTTAGTTCTAAAACAGGTGTCGTAAAGCTATTGTAGTTCAGTGCATTAAGCGCAGTCGAGGGTAATTAAAAGTGGCATGAATCAAGAAGGGAAAGATGACAAGTGTTTGTTTGTTCTTTTAAAGCCAACGGTGTACACAAACCGGGATGACTCTTTCCCCATGGCAAAATACGCCCTATTTCACAGCCAGAATGGCTTAAGCACTATATCTTCCCTGATTAAAGAAGCTTTCAAAGCAACACCTGTCTGTTGCCCAATTTATTTGTCATAGACAAAACAACAGCAAAATGCGATTTTGACCTGAAACATTTCACTTTTTTTGGAAGATTTTGAGCCCTGTGAAAAGATGATTACATGTAACTCATAAACGAGCAGAAAATATGACTAAAACAGGCCGAATGTGACTTGCAGCCTTCTTGAAACCTGTTCAACCGAGAAAAAAAAAAAAGATGCAGTTTTAACTTAATGTGCGACTTCCTTCTTTGTTTCATTTTGCTTTTTATTTTTAAATTTTACAGTCTACAGCCATACACCCATGTTTGTGCGTGCTAGCGCAGTGTCTTGCAGACTCGTCCCTGAGCTTGCGAAATATTGACAAGCACGCGGCTGACCTCACCAAGCTTCGTGTTGCATACTCCTGCTGTTACAGTACACAAATATGCCCACAAACACTGCTTGTTCACTGGCTCTTTCTAGGCTGGTTCTTTGGGATGGTGTCCAGCTGCTCGTTTTCATCACGTCCACTCGAGCAATCAAACGTTCAGTTTAAGCAGCATTAGCGCTTGCTGAGGCTCTGGGTGCGTTTTGTTTATTTTTTTATTTCTATCACAAGCAACAAACAGTGGCTCTCATTAAACAAACAAAAGACTTTTGTGAGCAGCGCATTTTCCTCTCGGATGACAGAATTTTGTTTGGTTTATGCTGACCTAATTATATTTACACTATTTCACACACACGCACACAGAAAGAATAAAGTCTTCTAAGAATGTGACTCTAACTCTATGGCTCCTAATAACACACACGAACAGGTGAGTTTTAAAGTCTGTTGTAAAATACAGTTATGATCTCAGAAAGAGCTCTTCTAAGATTTCGGGTTCCTGTTTGTGTCATGTGATAGTGAGACATGGCCAAAGATGAGTGAGTCACAGAGGTGCTTGAATTACCCACTGAAACTGTGACTGCACCTGAGCAACTGCCTCGGGGTCTGCTGTGATGATATCAGATACACAAACAAACCCATCCTGATTCATGAAGCCACTTTTATCTTTTTGTTTATCTGTTAAAAATCACAAACAGCACAACAAAAGAGAGTTTCCCTGATGTCAGAAAACATTTTCCATGGAGAACAGGAAGTTATCCCTTTATATTTGACAAAGCTCAACACAGGCTGTCTCATAAATGAATGGAAATATAGTAAAAGTTACGCCAAGTTTTTTATTTTATTTTTATTGTTTTACTGTTATTGTATCTATTGTTTATTTTATTTGTCTGGGACCATGAAAAAAGCATTGATCAGATGGAAATGAACTAGTAGCTTATCACCTCTGCCAAAGAGGTTATGTTACTGGTGGTGTTTGTTTGTGTGCGTGTCATTGTGCCTGTAAACACAATAGCTCAGAAATGAATGAATTCTGATAAAACTCTGTGGGGGTGTAGAGTGGCGTCATGGTAACAGTCCATTAAAATCTGACTTACATCCAGCAAGTCTTCAAGGTCAACTTCATGATTTATTGGTCCAAAATTGACAAGAAGCCCGATATCTTAGAAACTATTATTCCTAGTGTTTCCACATGTAGAAAATACCAAAAGATCAAGTCACATTTGACCTCTGACCCTTCCTTCAAGGATTATAGATGGAGAAGAAGGTCAAAGTGATAATAATTCTATACAGAGCTTTTAAACCTATGGTTCTCCCTGCCACTGGTTGCAGGCATATAGGGAATGATGTATGGTGATGGATTCTAAATATCAGGTTACTTTCGGCCTCTGACCTCTTCTTCAAGGTCAAATAAGGTCAAACTTTCATAAAATGTTTTTTGCCTTTAAAACTATGCGTATTTCTTCCTGTGTTTGTACTGCAAATGATACTGCTGTATGGGGATTCTGAATATCGCATTAATTAAATATTATGTCACATTTCAGCTCTGATCTCACGTTTACATTTCACATCTGCCTTTCTTTCAAGCTGACCCCAGCATGTGTTTAATCTGTAACAGAAGTGTGAGGAGAAGGAGAAGGAGCTGCCAGGCTAGTTAGAAATATACTGCAGTGTGATATTATATAATAATAGGCTATTCATGTCCAGTTATTTACAAATCAGTACCTATTATCCTTGACCTGCTCCTACATAACAAACATCGGTCATGCTGCCCTTATGTCATTTTTACCGCACTACACACTTCTTAAAGATCATTTTAAAAAGAACAAAGAAAACAAATTGAATATATACAAAATACAGTAATATTCTCTTAAATATAAACACTGCCCAGAATGAGCTGCCTTGGTGGAGGTTCGCACTTCCTGTTTCCATCTGCAGTCTTTAAACAGACGCACACAAATGAAATAAGCTATAAACTGCAAATACACAACAGAAATACAAGTAAATGAATGCAATCAAGTATATGTGAAAAATCCAAAAACCCTCAGAAAACAGGTTCATACAATGTTAAATAAGTCAGGTCAGTTTTCCATAATGAGGTTATGATGTGAAAAATGACACACAACTGTTTGTCTGCACAGACGTTTTTACTTGTTTTCATTGCTTTGCTTCATGCAAGTTTGACTGGTTGGGCACCTGAGTGAGAGCCAAAGGCAGCCGTTAGTGTGAAGTCTGAGCTTGTTTCACGCTGTTCCCTTTGGCATTTTCCCACAGCTCATGCACTCAGGTCTCTGACCTGCTGTATGAAAATTTATGCTGTTGGGAACCTTGTGCATCACTAATGTTTTCGGGATTGAAAATCTTTCATAGCACGTCCTGAACTTACAAAATCAACAATTGTTTTCATGCAGCCAGCTGTATCCTAACTTTATTCTCCGTCTGAATCCTAAAATGATGCTGCAGGTGTATGAATGCTTATTTCATTATAGGATGTGAGGTATGTGATTGGAGCCTCTGAGGCCTATCAGCACTAATCTAGCCATGAAACTATCTCTCCTCAGAGTCTTAATTGTGAAAATTCCTCCCTGCCTCCTTGTGTCTGGAACCCAATCTCCATAGCCAGGCTCAAGTACCTTTAATGATCCTACCATGGATAAAATAGAGGTATTATGGTCCTGACCGTACTTCTGGCTCTAAAACACTGCCTCTATTCATTTCTGGGACAATCTGATTCTCTTTCTACCTCCCTTTGCCCCCTCTCACCATTCCCTCATTTAGCAACAGTCACCTGAAATCACCGTGTTGCTTATTTCTCTAACATCTCCCCCCCGATGTGTTCTTACCACAGCGGAAAACTATCAGAAAGTCAACCTGGACTAGAACGTGAACGTTATCTCTGAAGACACGGCTGCAACTATTCCTGTTTCAAGGACCGACATCACTGCAAGGTCAGCTTTAATCTCTTTTTTTCCCTCTGCTCTCTGTTCACTCAACCTGATATATGTTTCTTCTAATTTTTTGTATTTGGAATATTATCAATTACGTATTAGACAGGTGCTTTAGAAGAAAATGTCGGTGGGTTCAACAAATGTTCGTTTAAACAGTTATTTAAATCAAGCAAGGTTTTTTTTTCCTCTAAATTGAGGCATCAGGGTTTCAGAAAGAGTTTGTCGGCAATAAATCTGTTGTACTAATGTTTGATGGAGACCATCAAAGTCCAGTGTATTAAAAAAGTATAACAATACAAACTGTATATTTAAGAACCTGTTGGAGAAGCTGTTTTTTTTCATAGTTCCTCAAAAATCTGACATTTAGAATATGCATGATTTTCATCTGACATCAACAAAGTAGTTTCAGTCGGTGTTGCTGCAACACACGACAGAAAACACAATAAAAGACGGCAAAAAAAATGTACCTTCTATAGACAACACCATGTTTAAGGGTGTGCCTGACTGCCTTTTTTTCTCTGCCACCCAAGCAAGTCTCACTGTGGCTCTTCTACCCTCAGTGATTACCCAACTTAGACCAAAACTGACATGATGACACATGTTTGGGGCTGAGAGCGGGATAGAGAGCAGTTATGACATCACAGCTCTGTTATCGTGTGTGTGTCAAGCCCCTCCTGAGTTAAGTATATAAAAGGCGCGTTGCAGCCTCACTTAAACAGTTACAGTTGGGGATCTCTCAGCAAGCAGACCAACTTTGTGGACTTTCTTTTTGAAACACTGCAAGAAACTTTGTGAGGAAATATGGCGTCAGCTGGCTTTCAGATGCTGGGCACTGCCCTATGCATTATTGGCTGGATTGGGATCATTGTTATCTGTGCGTTACCCCAGTGGAAGGTGACAGCCTTCGTCGGCCAGAACATCGTCACAGCTCAGACTACGTGGGAGGGCATCTGGATGAGCTGCGTAGTCCAGAGCACAGGCCAGATGCAGTGCAAGGTTTATGACTCGATGCTGGCCCTGCCCCAGGACCTCCAGGCTGCACGAGCCCTTGTCATCATCGCTATCCTGACTGGTATCATTGGCATCTTCCTGGCTCTGGCAGGGGGCAAGTGCACCAACTGTGTGGAGGATGAGGGCGCAAAATCCAAAATCGCCATTGCAGCTGGTGTGTTCTTCATCATTTCTGGTCTTTTGTGCATTATCCCCGTGTGCTGGACGGCAAACAATATTATACAGACATTCTACAATCCACTGGAAGTGGCCTCTCAGAAGAGGGAACTGGGAGCTTCACTCTTCATTGGCTGGGGAGCAGGAGCCCTACTCATCATCGGTGGTGCGTTCCTTTGTGCCAACTGCCCTCCCAAAGATAACTACTCTGCCAAGTACTCAGCTCCCCGGTCAACTGCCCCAGCTGGACCCAAGGGCTACGTCTAAGGAGAGACAAGAAACAGGGGAGGCTGAGAAGGCCAAGAGACTGGAAAAAGACTTGATGCAGATCCTCTATGGTCCATTACATTGATTTGTGTAACCACTTTAAATATGATGAAAATATTACAGTAATGTTATTGTGCTCACAATTTAAACTGAACGCACAAAAGTGCTGAATTGCATACATGTTGTCCACCACATTTGTTTCATAACTGCCAAGAAAAAAGAGAAGCCCACCACGCCCAACAAAACTGGGTGTGATGCACAAAATGTGCCACGCTGTGGACTCACAAAACTGTGCAGTCCCAAAATGCCAACACGGGTAATGGAGTAGCATTTATCATGTTACTTGGATGCAGTGTATTTGTCCTTCATTTTCCTTTCATGTTATCCATTTGTAACCTTTTGCAGAACATTTCATGTGTGTTTAGTGTGTTTTTATTCTTGGATGTCTGAAACTGTAAATAAAAACTACTTTTTATCCAATGCTCAAGCAACATCTTTTGTGAGTTTGTAATATAATTAAAACTGTATAATCTTCAGATTAACGGAAGATACACTTACAGCACACAGCCTCTCCCCACGTTACATCTCTTTTACATTTGTTCCTGCCAAACAGGTTGTGTGTACTGTGTGTGATTAGAATGGTGTGAGTACACCGTCAAGCATTCATAGTAAGAAAAAAACCAAACAAAGTAACTAAAAATATTAGAAATATGTATTTAAAATTATCTGTTTGGATCATCATCAGTTATTTTTCAGACGGCTGTTTTAGAAGAAAACAGCCGTCTGGAAAATAACAGCTCTCCAAATTTGTGTTTCAGAAATAACTTCTTAATAACTTCTGATGGGGACCACATCATCAGTACCTAAAAAAAGGTTCAGTGTATTAAAAACACCCCAGTATAACAATCTGAACTGTATATTTAATAACCAGTTGAGAAGCTGTTTTTTTTTGTCATAAATTCTCAAAATCTGACATTTTGAATGTGCATGATTTTGATCTGACCTCAGCCGGTGCTGCTGAAGCGCAGCAGAAACTGCCTCACTGCGGCTCCTCCACCCTCAGCGATTAGCCAGCTGAGACCAAAACTGGCACGATGGCACATGTTCGGGGCTGAGAGCAGTAATGACATCACAGCTCTGTCATCGTTACATGTGTCAAGCCCCTCCTGACTGTTTCTCTAAAATGACTTCCTCTAAACTCACACGACTCTTGGCACACGCTCAGCCGCTTGTTGAACGCTCCCCTGCGCTGTGACGAACACATCACATCCTGCAGTTTTTCATATGCAATAACAAACAGCTCATTCAAAAGTCAAACAGTAACATTTTAACCTTTTTTATTTTAACCTGTTTAACCTGAAACTTGGATACAAAACAGCGGCTGTGTCCAATCTTGAAAAAGTTAGATACAGTGTAAACAAACAAAGTGTCTCATTTTATTGTGATTATGTAATTAAAGATTTAAAGGTTGTACACAGTAAAAACAAAACTCTCGACAAAAACATAATTAAACAGTAATAGAAATGAATAAGACTGCTCGGATGATTAAAAAAACAAAAACAAACAACTAAAAGCAACATCCAGAGAAAACAAATAACTTTTACATAGTGTCTTAAAATGAATGACTCTTATGTGAAAGGGTAGGTTGTTGTCTCTGTTTCTGGAACAGGAACATCCAACAGTAACTTGTTTCTGCTGCTGTGGAAGAAGACTCAGTCAACAGCTTTTAAACTGCCCCCTTATTCACAAAGGGCTCGCCACAGTGGGTAGCTCCAAATATTTGACTTTTTGTGCCAGATGCCCATCCAGGCACAACCCTATCTTCTTATCTTACCTTGAAGCTCTGGATTTCTGGCAGGTCAGCATTACTGAAGGTCATGGGGCCAATGTTTGTGTGTAAACTCCCATCTAGCCAATGATATTTGAGGACTGTGGTATCACTTACCCTGATGTCCCTTCTGTTTCACACAACGTACGATTAGCACTTCAGCATTTCCTTTTCTCTCTTTTTGACTCTTAATGTGCGAGAAATTAACAGGACAACATGGTTTCTCAGGGGATTCAGATCCTTGGTATAACAATGACTGTAATTGGCTGGCTCCTGGACATCATAGCGTGCGGCTTACCCATGTGGAAGGTTACTGCTTTTATCGGTGCCAACATCGTCACAGCTCAGGTCTTCTGGAAGGGCTTGTGGATGGACTGTGTGGTGCAAAGTACAGGCCAGATGCAGTGCAAGGTGTATGACTCCATGCTGGCTCTGGAATCTGACCTGCAGGCTGCTCGTGCCATGATTGTCATTTCTGTCCTAGTTGGAATCTTTGGGCTGGTCTTCTCACTTGCTGGTGGGAAATGCACTAACTGCATTGAAGAGGAGCACGTCAAAGCAAAAGTTTGCATCTGTTCTGGGGTTATGTTCATCATCTCGGGATTTCTGTGCCTCATTCCAGTCTCTTGGTCTGCCAACAGCGTCATCACCAACTTCTACAATCCATTGATGATTAACATTCAGAGGTATGAGTTGGGGGCGGCGTTGTACATCGGCTGGGCCGCTTCTATCCTGCTCTTCCTCGGAGGAGGGCTCCTGTGCTGGAACTGCACACCCAATGATAAAAAGCCCCGCTACATACCCAAATACACACCTAGAAAGTCAGTCTCCACATCAAGAGAATACGTCTAAGATGATAATTCATTCCCACATAAACTGTCAAGGTCACAGAAATGGCAGCAGTAGGAAATTACAGATTGATTTAAAGCTAAGATAAAAAATGATGCATATATTCAAGGGCAGTGTAAATATAGCTTAAAACTGCAGCTTGCTGAATGATGTGTTTGATTGTGTGTTTGTCAAAGTGATCCTTCCCACATCGGACATGTTGTCGTGCCAAACGTGTGACACTAATATCATAAACAATGGCTGTATTCCATCCAATAGTACCAGCAGGGTCTTGGGACTGCAGCGATTGATTCCTTGTGACAGATGAAATAAAGTCTTAATTATTGTTACTGCTGTGTCACTCCTTGTAGGATCTGTCAGGATGACTGGTGCGAAACACTGTAAACACCAAACTGTTTCAGTGAAAGGCGCTTTAGAAATGTCTCATTTATGTTGGCAAGATTACCATCATTTCTGTCAGTGACAAATTATAATGATCATTACTCATATCTAACCTTACATAATATCTAAACAAACAAAAGCACTTATGTAACTGCTGCTCAAGTATTATTACGCGTGCCTTTAAAGTTGTTTTCTGCAGTAAAACACTGTTTTGTATTTTCATCTGTTGTCGTGTCATTTTCAAAACTTGAAAATCCCACATGGAGGGATACAAATCTTCATTCTGTGGTTGCTTGTAATGTTCCAAGGCTGCAAATAAATCGGACTTCTTTCTGAATTATTGCTGTTCACATCTGTCTAATTTCAGTGTATGAAATCTGTTAGGGAGGCAGGTGAAGGCCGAGGAGTAGCAAACTCCTCTGGTAACTGCTGAACTAAAAGTCGAGTCAAGCAGAAGGTGAGTTTGAATTACGCTTCAGACGAAGGCTGGACTGAATAGAATAAGATGAAACTGTCAATGTGAGCGATGGCTGTAATATCACAGAGAATCATTTTGTTAATAACTCAAATGCACCCACAGAGGTGCTTTAAAACCTTTATTAAATAAAATGATAATTATATATCATTCTCTGTAAGAATGGAGTGTGTCCTACTAACAAGTGAAAGTGTGAGAATGGTTTTCATTGCAGTATCGGGTAACTGGTAAGACACGCCATCACTTTGCTTCTGCCCAGCAGAGATCTCAGTCATGGGAGGTTGTGGTGTTCTTTCATGCAAAGCGACAGCGTCAGTCGTAGTTCATGTAATTCCTTTATGGTGATTATAATCAAAACTGAAACATCATCCATTCTGCTCAGACTGAGAATCAGTCTTAACTGGGCCACACCGTCTGCCCTGACACAGAGTTTCTGTACGTGCCTTTCATCAGCTGTCAGGCTGTCATACAGTATATGATGTCAGGAAACTGAGAAACAACTACAGGCAGCCTGCAGAGAAGACTTTCACTCTGTGTGCCTAATCCTGATTGGTTTGTGCCTCATCATGAAGACATATTTTTATTCTCAGTGTCTCAGAACTTTTTCTCCTAGTTGTAATTAGAAATAATAATTAAAAAATAGCTCGGTTGACATCTACAGTTCAATTACTTAACAGTGTATTGAAGCATAACACAGAGAGGAGCAGCATGCCGACTTCCTTATTCCTGAAATAAATGAAAGAATGGAAAACTGAGGATCTACTTGGAAAATATCAGTGTTGGAGCAATTAATGCAAAATTCTTAAATTGTGTCACTGAAAATCAGAGACTTACATAATCTCTCGTGTGTGTGTGTGTGTGTGTGTGTGTGTGTGTGTGTGTGTGTGTGTGTGTGTGTGTGTAATGGGCAGTGAGGAGTGGGTTTCAGGTCCTTTGAAGTTGATAGGTGATCGTTACTCCATCCAATAGGCTGATAATCACAGTGAAAATAAATCTGCATATGAAACCGTGTTTTTCCAAAATAAAAGGAAGGCAGGGTTCAAAGATCTGTGCCACTCCTTCAACTCTATGAGCAGAGGAATCTTGTTTGGCCAGAGGAACTCATCTGACAACAGGACTGCCCTCCTCCTTCACATTCTCTCACAAAAAAACCCCAGAGTTGTGCCACTTTGCAAGGGAAGCAGCACACTGAAAGACTCTTCTCTCCTTGTGTGGACGAAGCTGTTAGGCCATGGGGAGAATTGGCAAGGAGACCGCAGGTCAGACCATAAGCTTCATAGGACTTGTTGGGGTGGCAGTGACCTGTGGGATCCCCATGTGGAGAGTGACTTCTTACATCGGAGCCAACATCGTTACAGGCCAGATCGTGTGGGATGGCCTGTGGATGAACTGTGTGATGCAAAGCACTGGGCAGATGCAGTGCAAGCTGAATTCGTCCCTCCTGAGCCTGACGACTGATCTGCAGGCTGCCCGAGCACTGGTCGTCATCTCCCTCGTCTTTGGCTTCATCGGCTTTATAATCTCATTTATTGGAGCCAAGTGTACCAGCTGCCTGGATAAGGACTCATCAATGGCAAAAGTGGTGATCATAAGTGGCTGTCTCATCATTGTCGCTGGCATCCTGGTCTTAATCCCTGTCTGCTGGTCTGCAGCTTACACCATCTCGGACTTCATAAACCCCTTGACTGTAGCAACACAGAAGAGGGAGCTTGGATCTGCTATCTATGTTGGCTGGGCTTCTGCTGCAATTCTTCTGATCGGTGGGATCATCCTAACCACCTCGTGTCCTCCTCAAAAACAAGTGTATGGATACCCAGGCTACCAACCAGCAGCGTTTGCGTACTCAAGTCCAAACCCAGCCACATATGGCCCTGTGTATGCTGCGCCATCATCCAACCGACCGTACACAGCCACAGGGAGTTACGTTCCCAGCAAACCATACGCAGTGCCAGCCTCATATCCTGCTTCACAATATCTGCAAAACTGAGGGGACAGATCAAGGACAGAGACTTTGCCCTGACAGCTGCTGGACTTTTAAATGACCATTAGAAAGTACAATTGCACCAAAATACAAGTTGTACAGATGGTGTTAGTCAAATACTTTGATGTGATGTAATCTTTGATTATGAGGAATCTTTTTTTTAATTTTATGTTCTACATATGCTACTACTTTTAAGATTGTGAAGCCTTGATGTAAGAGAAACCTGTGTGCTGAAAGTTGCTTTTCACGAGGCAATCACTGTCTATGTATTTATTTCCTTGTTCTAGAGAGCAGATTTTGTACATAGTGATGATTTGTAATGTGCTTGTTTTCTCTAAATGCCACTTTATTTTGAAAAATTTCAAATGAATTTAATATAATCTTTGTTGGATATTCACCTGCCTGTTTGTGGAGTTTTTTTATACAAAAAAAGATGAATAAAAGATACCAATAATGAAATGTTATAAATATAAGATTAATGGCAACATTTTCCCAACTCAGAGACCTAGTAAATTTGCATGTTTGTGTAAGGGTGGGTCATAGGCAGGGTGTAAACACCGACATAAGCATTCTGCTATAAATCTTTAATAATATTATTAATAATAATTTTTATAATTTTAAGAGTAACAAATTCAAATTTAAGTAGTCTCTAATTTCACAAAAACACAACGAGCTGATTTAAATCTTCTTCATCTCTATAGTGGTATTTACAGAGTATAAAAATTAATTCTAAAAAAATCAAATCAATGGGTAGAATATTTTAATAAATTAACAAAATAAGCATAAAATCAAATACATATATATACTGTGGTTAAATTTCCACAGGTTAGGTAGACTTAAGGCTATGGTTCCGATTCTGTTAGCTGCCTAAGAATCACCTGAAAGAAGCAGACATTTTGGGAAGCAGCTTCTCTGGGAACGCTTTGACATCCGTTGAAACTAACACCCTGGTTTGTTTTTAAACCTGAAACCAGTGACTTAACTGGATGTCCCAGTAACCTGCCCCATTAATGACTGGAATTTCGGTCCTTCATTCACATACTGAGGTGCGTCTGATCGAAACTATGCCCAGTCCATTTACAGATAATCTGAAGAATCTGGCTGGGCTGGTAAATCAGTCCCTGCACTGGTTTCAGGTCAGAGGGAAGGACGTTTTGTCTCCGCCTTCAACAGAGCAGAGGCGCCTTTATATGTGCTGTAGTCTTAGTTCAGCTTCACATCCTTAGCTAACCTACTTGTGAAACCTTTGAGTCCTCTGCTTCGTTCAGCTCCAAGTGACTCAGACCTCATCATGGTATCACAGGGACGACAGATGCTGGGCTTTGTCCTAGGCGTCATTGGCTTCATCGCGACTATCCTCATTTGTGGCCTGCCTATGTGGAAGGTCACGGCCTTCATTGGAGCCAACATTGTGACGGCGCAGATTATCTGGGAAGGTTTATGGATGAGCTGCGTCATGCAGAGCACAGGCCAGATGCAGTGCAAGATCTACGATTCCCTGCTAGCTCTTCCTCAGGACCTTCAGGCTGCCAGAGCTCTTGTGGTCGTTGCTATCATCATTGGTGCTGTGGCCATAGTCCTGGCCATCACTGGGGGAAAGTGCACCAACTTTGTGGAGGAACCACGTGCCAAAGCCAAAGTGGCTATCGCCGCCGGAGCTACCTTCATCTGTGCCGGTGTGCTTGTTCTCATCCCTGTATGTTGGTCTGCCAATGAAATTATCGTGGATTTCTACAACCCTACCCTGTTAAATGCCCAGAGGAGAGAGATAGGAGCCGCACTCTACATTGGCTGGGGCGCAGCTGCACTGCTCATCCTGGGTGGCGCCCTCCTCTGCAGCTCCTGCCCACCCAAGGATCCAGCCTACCAAAGACCAGAGTATCCAGTGAAGTACACCGGTGCCAGGTCCACAGCTACCAGCAAGGCTTACGTCTGAGAGCCCCACTCCACTGAGAAGGACTATAAATTATGTTAACATTCTTCAGCAACAGACTGTCTAATAACACCACCATTTGTACCTCATGTTCTTTGTTAAGGACGCAAACAATTCTGACTTTCTATGAAATTCAGAATTCTACGGTGAAGCGTTTCTCAGACAACAGAAGTTCAAAGATGTGTTAAATACAGAGCTGGCAAGAATAAATAAATCTTCCAGCAGGCACCAATATTGGTCTGAATATAACTATTTTATTTTAAGCTTCTATCAAACCTTATTATCCTCTGAAATCTAGTGGGAGACCTAAGCTGTGATTGAAGGCTGCTGTGGAAGGAAACACGTATTGTACTGCTAGTATATTGTGACTTTATTGTAAAGAATATTTTGTTTACTGAACTAATTTGTAATAAAACATTTTACTAGATTATATTCTTTAGTCAAAGTGTCTTTTTAGATCACCCAGGAATCCGTTTAATTCAGGTTCTGTTCTCGTTGATCTTCCTCTTTTTACGTTCCGTGTTCATCGGTAGAACAAACAGAACATGGACAAATACGATTTTGGGGGTTTTGTTGACCCAAAAATCTTTTGATTAAGATATAACTGAAGTATAGCTTAACTCTTCATGGGGCACTCATTAAAATACTTTGAAACTCAAAATTTCAACTTTAGTGTTATTGGACAATATCACAAGACTTAATTATTTTTTGTGGCATTTTTCAAAATCTTTATTTTTCGTGTAGAAAATCAAGATCAATCAAGATCAGCATATTTGTTTCTTTGCTCGTAAGAGGTAAAAAAAGAAAAAAAAATCCAAGAAGTGCACAAAAACCCCACAAATGGTGAAAGGAACGTGTGTTTTAGAACATTACAACATGCACATTTAAACTTTAAACAACATTAGGCCCTTTCTTCATGGCCACGTGCTTCTTGAGCTCAGTGAGGCGCGGGATGGGGATCCAACGGGTGTAGCTGCTGTTAAAAACTCCAGCAGATTGTTGAGGCTCCATCAAAACAACTTTAAACGAGTGAAGTCAGTTTCGCACTGTGACTGACCAGCAAAACCGTTTTCATCAAACCGGTTTTGTATGTTAGTCAGCACGTACATATAGGAGAGACACACTCATAAAGCACACGAGTTACACAGCAGCAATACACACAAGATAAGAGCTGGGAGGACACAAAACTGAATACGAACCACAGTACACGCAGAACGGGAGACGAGGAGCTATCCAAACAAAACAGGAAATGACCAAACACAACTGATGCGGACTAGACGCCGAACCCAGGGAGGCTGGCACACACGCAGGGAAAGACTAGCTGGACATGGAACAACTCAGAAATGTAACTAAGAAAGTCCAAAACCTATGACACTGGCTCCCAGGCCCAGGAACCACAACATCTTAAGGGCAAAATGGTTGATGTGGACAAACAGGAAGGTCACAGAGGAGCCTTTTCCTTTAATGTTAGCATTTTTATAATCATACAGTGTGCACTGCTTTTTGATATAGGCCACACAAAATATTTAGATAAACAACAACGAACCCTCCTAACTGAATTAAAGTAATAAATGAAAAAATAAATATTACAGCATGTTATATATGAGTCCATATAACATGATCAAGGTCCTTTACAAATTAAAGTGAATTTGTGAACAACAGAGTCATAATTTCACTTAATCTTCACTTAAGTTCAGTTTTCATTAAATTATCAAACACGGGAGTTCTTATTCAGAAAAATGTCCCACCCCAGCTACGGTCCATTCTGTCAACATTTGTCAGGAAACGCTGTGGCAGCACGGTGGCGCGGTAGTTCAGCGCTGTTGCCTCACACCTAGAAGGTCTGGACCCACCTTGACCCGGGCCTTTCTGTGTGGCGTCTGCGTGTTCTCCCCGTGTTTGTGTGGGTTCTCTCTGGGTACTCGGGTTTCCTCCCACAGCCCAAAGGGCTGTAGTTAGGTTAACTGCTGATTCTAAATTGCCCGTAGGTGTGAATGGTTGTCTGTCTCTCTGTGTTAGCCGGTGACCTGTACAGGGTGTGCCTTGCCTCTCGCCCTGTGACAGCTGGGGTAGGATTGTTCCAAATCATGGCTCTATATCAGCACAGCAGGGTGTGTTCCAGTCACTCATGCTGTCTGTCCATTTTTATCTAGGATCACATTCCTCCAGGTTTCTCTCTGCAGCCAGATACTAAATCTGCCAAAACCAGTTGGGCTGATTTCTCTGTACCAGAGTTCTTGATGTCACTGATGCCATGGTCCCGTCTCCCAGTGACTGAGCAAAAACTAACAAATAGGTTTTAGTTACTCGATTAACAGAAACTCTGAAGTAATTTTTCTGCTCCCAGTATGCATCAAATGGCTTATAGTAGTTTTAAGTAAGCAGATGTCATGTTAACAAATGTAAATATAATGATACATTTGTGAAGACAAAATCAATTTGGTATAAAGCGGAATATAGTTTTCATTACCAGACTTCCAGTTGTTTAAGACTGAGGGATTAATATATCCACACAGGGAATTTTATTCTCTGTATTTAGCCCGTCCTGGATATTAGGAATAGTGGACATCCAGTGTACTGCATCAGGTTTAAGCCCGTGCCTTGATCAAGGGCACAGTGACAGATTTAATTAAACTTATCCCAGAGGAAGCCCGAGCTAGACATCACACTGTGTGTTAAGCCGACAATAAAACAAAGCTAAACTGAAAAAAAAAGTCATTTCAATCTGTCAAACAGACTGAAGAGGCACTGATGATGAAACATGTAATGAGACCTGCATGGGAGCAGACAAATGTTTATTCTGTGGTTTTCAGGTCACCGAGACAGAACGTGTTTTAAGTGTGAGCTCGGTCGATTTCATTCACATCCAGCAGTGATTTATTTAAAAGTAATTTGTCAGCACTCATCAGTGTGACACACAGGATCACTTCACTTCAGCAACAAAGCCAATCTTTTCTTAGGCCCCACAAATACTGGAAAATATATTATTCTGCGGGCGTTTCAAACAAAGTACTCTGAAAATTAAAAAGTGAAGTGAAGTAGGAAGGAACAATGGGCCCCTCCCTCAGCACTCGGACTACACAAAAAACTGCCAAAAATCTCAAAAATGCCTTTGTTCCTTACACAGTAGGTGCCGCTATGACTACGACCCCCACACACACACACACACACACACACACACACACACACACACACACACACGCACACACGCAGATTCACAAAGTGAAATCCAGTCAGTATTCACTATAATTCACTATTGTGGCTGAAAATCAGTTTTTGTTTCTAAACTAAAGGGAATGGCATTAATTTTGGCCATACTACACATTAAAATAATCTGACACATGTTTTGTCATATTCATGCTTTTCCTTGTTGAGAACACAAGGGAACCATCATTTACCAGCATCCTCGTCTCTGTGCAGAAGTATGATAGAAACCTAAGTTTAATATCCCTCAGCACAAAGAATCCAGCATGGCTGGTATTCTTTGATGCTGCTTCTGAGCCCTTAATAGCTTTACTTTCACACCACTCCATCATTCAATTAGTTTACATGCACATACACACCTGATTAGTTCTTAATATTTTCACTGTGACATTTCGGAGACAGAAGACAATGGCTTCTATGGGGATGCAGATGGCAGGCTGTGCATCGGGCCTTTGTGGTTGGATTGGGGTGCTCGTTGTCTGTGGCAACCCCACGTGGAGGGTCACAGCGTTCATTGGCAGCAACATAGTTACTTCACAGACCATGTGGGAGGACGTCTGGATGAGCCGCATGGTACAGAGCACAGGGCAGATGCAGTGTAAGGTGAATGGCCCCATGCCGGCTTTGAGCACAGACCTCCAGGGTGCCCGTGCCCTGGTGGTGGCTTCCATCATTATGGGCGTTGCGGGGCTCCTCGCAGCTTTTGCTGGAGGGAAAATGCACCAACTTTATTCCAGAGGAGAGGGCCAAAGAGAGGGCCTCAGTGGCAGCTGGTGTGCTGCTGATCATCAGTGGTTTGCTCTGCATTATCACCGTTTCCTGGACTGGACAGAAAAGAGAGCTTGGTGCCTCTCTGAGGGTGGGGGGCTGGGGCACTACTGGTCTTGGGAGGGGGGCTCTGTTGTGCCAGCTGGCCCCCCGCAGGAAGATTATGCTCCATCTGTAAAGTACCTGAGCTGTGACACCACCAAAGACATACATGTGAGTTTCCTGATGGGACAAACATCTGGTTCATAACTGTGTGATTCTGTCTTCAAGAAAAGACATCTGAACTTCACACAGCTGCTGTGAAACATCAAGAAACAGAGCATGCACACAGACAACGTTCAACAAAGCAAATCTGCACTTTGTCCTCAAGGGAGGTTTGAATGAAGAAGCTCCCGATCTGACGTGGCTTCACTCTTAGTCCTGAACATGTATACGTGAATAATTTATAGTGCAGAAAATGTGTTTTATATGTTTGTGGTTGGTTTCAGTCGAAAACATCATGTTAAATTATCTTACTGAACTGTAGTCTTTGCTCTTTTTATTTTTTCCACAATTCTGCTTCTCCGCGTTTGTTTCCTCTGATGATACTTCTTTGTATTCTTTTGAAATCTAATCCCTGGAAAGGAAACAAACACTGAGAGAACCTGTTTGTCGGGTACTTAGCAGTGATAAAACTAAATCAGTGACTCAGGGACCAACAATGCTGCCGGCTGATGTGTTTAGTAAACCATGACTTGCTCTCAGAGGTTTCGCTCAGAACTGCACAGATTCAAAGGTGTTTTCTAAGAGGGCATAACCTTGTTTCAGTGTGCTGAAACTGTCAGCGCGAAATGCTCCCCTGGCTTAGGATTGGTTTCGAAAGGCCACTTTCGTTGCTCGTTCTCGACCCCACCTGCGTGAAAGGAGCGCGTTCTCCTGTTATCGGACTACGGATCAGAGAGTAGGCAGAGTCGAGTTACTTCGATGTTCAGGAAGCGGCTGAATAACAACACACCCTCTCACCGCTGCTCCTCTTTCTCTGTGGTTTATGTTCACATTTTTTCTACAGTGACATTTTGTGTTAACATGAGCACAGCAGAGGAATAAAGACGGGCGTTAGTATCAATAAGTTCTTCAAACTAATTACACTGAGGAAGGCGTCTGGCTTGGACCTGAAGGGAAGACGTTAATACCACTTTGATGAGAGACCTGTTCAAATTCAGCTCATTCTTCCCACATTTAACAAGTATCATGAAATATATAACAACTTTATTATACTAAAGAAAAATACTGCTTACAACAAAGGCACAATTTCACACTGATAAATTCTGCTTCTTCTAAATCTAAATAGTACTTTAATGTGTTAAAGAGGTGAGAATCATAAAGGGTGATAGATCAGCTTCTGCAGTGTCCCATTAAAATGTCAACTCCATGTTGTTTATATAGTGCTCATTCACAGCAACAGTTGGCTCAAGGTGCTTTCTATTGTAGGATAAACTCTGCAAACCTCAAGAATCAGCCAATCCCCAAAGTGAAGGAAAAACTCCTTTTTAACAGGAAGAAACCTCCAGCAGACCCAGGGTCAGAGAGGGTCAGCAATGTGCCGAGGCTGGTTGGAGGACAGCAGAAAGAGAAGAGAGCAGAGGGAAGATGTTCTGATTTTTTTGGCTCGAGGTTGTTAGTAGCTCAGCAAACTCTGAATCTGTTCATTGTCAAAGAGCTGTTTATGGGATGATGGGCCATAGGCTACTTATTCCAAGAAACGGTTCCTCTGCTGTCACCTCCTCTGCTGCGCTCAAATCAAAACGTGTAAACGAAGCAGCATCGTCTTTTGTGAAATACTGCCACCTAGTGGCCTTTGGCTTGTAAGGCTGGAAATCCCAAAATAATGATCTCGTCGTGACACTTACCGGATACTATCAGTACTGGGGGGAAAATCTAAATAAGTACGTTTATAGTAATAATAATAATAATAATAATAATAATAATAATAATAATAATAATAATAATAATAATAATAATAATAATAATATTCATAATAATAATAATTTTTAAACCATAAGCTAATATTTGGGGATATCTCAAAATTTTGAATTTTTAAATCAAATTTTTGAGATAATAACCCCAAATTTCTACTTAGCTCTGCCAATCAGGAAGCTTGCTAAAAATAAATAAAAATTCCAGCAGCAAGCTTCCATAGGAAACAAATTCATCTTTACTGAAACATTTTTGTGACTTATCTATGTATCCATCTATCAGTCACTATTGCTCTTTCTATAATTTTTTGTGGTATTATACTTCATATTTAAATCAGTTTCCATATAGTTTGCAATTAAAATGAAATGCTGTATCTGCATCTATAATGATCTTTATTATCTGATCCACACCATTAAAAATAGGAAGGTTTCGTGTATCTACTCTGAATAAAGACTAAATTTCTCATCTTGTCGACCTTCTGTGTTTCCTGCAGTTCCCCATGGCTCTGCAGGAGCTCGGCATCAGCCTGTCAATGACAGGCGTTGCTGGGACCATCCTGATCTGTGCTCTGCCCATGTGGAAGGTGACAGCATTCATCGGCACTCATCTGGTGGTGATGCAGGTGTTCTGGGAGGGTTTGTGGATGACCTGTGTCAGTGAGTACACAGGTCAGATGCAGTGTAAGCTCTACGATGCCCTTTTGGACCTGTCGCCAGACCTCCAGGCAGCCCGTGGCCTTATTTGCATCAGCATGGTGTTGGAATGTCTGGGATTCCTCATCTTCCTCCTGGGGGCACGCTGCACCAACTGCCTGGGCCACCCGCAAATCAAGGCCAGGGTGGTGCTGAGCTCCGGGGCCATCTTCTGCCTGGCAGCTCTCACCACCATAGTTCCTGTTTCTTGGACAGCCAACTCCATCATCAGAGATTTCCACAACCCTCGAGTCCCCGAGGTGCTGAAGAGAGAGCTGGGAGCAGCCATATACATAGGCTTTGTGGCATCTGGGCTGTTGTTCTGCGGGGGGGCCATTTTGTGCACAAGCTGTCCACCACACAGGGACAGGCTCCCCTCTAGTGGGTACACACTGGCCAAGACACCCACACGCAGCAGCTACGCCATCAAGAACTATGTGTGAAGTTCAGAGTGAGGGCTGAGCGCACACATCAGAGTGTGTCTGAGTGACTGCAAGCACATCACAAACACATCACAAGCACATCACAAACACATCACCACTTTTGGATAAATATCTTGAACTGCGATGCATTTGGTCAATCATACAAACAGGCGACAAATCAAAGGGAAAATCAACATAAAGCAGTACTTCTGTTTCTGCCCCATCTCCTTGGACTGCAGGCACTCCTCACTTCTTACCCAACTCTCACCGATACCTTAAAGAAGGCGTCTGTTAAACCTGGTTCAGGTGTTAAAGTGGGTCATCTACTGCTCATAATGTCAGTGGTTCAATCCCTGACCTGCATTGCACTGTGCCGCTGCAAAATGTGAAAGAACTTTCTATTCCTGTCATCACAGCTGTCTTGTGTTTTCCACTACAAATGAGACAAAGTAGCTCTTTTAAAGTTGTAAGTTTAAATTTCTTAGAGACAAAAAAAACAAGGAATCAAGAGTTAAACCCCTGAAATTGATGCAGTGGTAAAGCAGCTGTTTCCTTTGCTGGAACTGATGGTCATCTTGGACATTTCAAAATGTTTGAATTTAGATGAGACAAACACAAACATTCATACTTGCATTCAGCTCTGGAGGACGACTGATTGTTATCTGTTGTGGAGGAGAGTGTTATCAAAGCATCAGTTTCACTCTGGCAGTCAGTTGGATTGAGATGCAGTGACTGTGATGATCATAGCACATAATCAACACATATTTCACACCCATCAAACCACTCACAAACCCACCTTTGGTTGGGGGCACTGTCATCGTGTAAGAGACCACTCCCATCAGGATACACTCACCTGTCACTTTGTTAGTGTTGGTTTGGACCAGGTAGCAGCAAAGTCTGGCAGCTCTGATCTTTCCTTAAATTTTACTTTATTTTTGTTATATTTTACCTTTTTGGTTTGGATGGATCCTTCTGTGAGGAGAAGAGTTTACTCAGGAGATGAGTGTTTTCCCTTGAAATGACGCAAATCTGGAAGATGCCACCCTGTTCCAGCTGAGAGGCGTTTTCATGGGTGCTGGTGCAAAGGTGAAGCCTTGGAAGTAGAGACATACAGGGGTTGGACAATGAAACTGAAACACCTGGTTTTAGACCACAATAATTTATTAGTATGGTGTAGGGCCTCCTTTTGCGGCCAATACAGCATCAATTCGTCTTGGGAATGACATATACAAGTCCTGCACAGTGGTCAGAGGGATTTTAAGCCATTCTTCTTGCAGGATAGTGGCCAGGTCACGACGTGATGCTGGTGGAGGAAAACGTTTCCTGACTCGCTCCTCCAAAACACCCCAAAGTGGCTCAATAATATTTAGATCTGGTGACTGTGCAGGCCATGGGAGATGTTGAACTTCACTTTCATGTTCATCAAACCAATCTTTCACCAGTCTTGCTGTGTGTATTGGTGCATTGTCATCCTGATACACGGCACCGCCTTCAGGATACAATGTTTGAACCATTGGATGCACATGGTCCTCCAGAATGGTTCGGTAGTCCTTGGCAGTGACGCGCCCATCTAGCACAAGTATTGGGCCAAGGGAATGCCATGATATGGCAGCCCAAACCATCACTGATCCACCCCCATGCTTCACTCTGGGCATGCAACGGTCTGGGTGGTACGCTTCTTTGGGGCTTCTCCACACCGTAACTCTCCTGGATGTGGGGAAAACAGTAAAGGTGGACTCATCAGAGAACAATACATGTTTCACATTGTCCACAGCCCAAGATTTGCGCTCCTTGCACCATTGAAACCGACGTTTGGCATTGGCACGAGTGACCAAAGGTTTGGCTATAGCAGCCCGGCCGTGTATATTGACCCTGTGGAGCTCCCGACGGACAGTTTTGGTGGAAACAGGAGAGTTGAGGTGCACATTTAATTCTGCCGTGATTTGGGCAGCCGTGGTTTTATGTTTTTTGGATACAATCCGGGTTAGCACCCGAACATCCCTTTCAGACAGCTTCCTCTTGCGTCCACAGTTAATCCTGTTGGATGTGGTTGGTCCTTCTTGGTGGTATGCTGACATTACCCTGGATACCATGGCTCTTGATACATCACAAAGACTTGCTGTCTTGGTCACAGATGCACCAGCATGGACTCTGGTATGTCACCCATAATGTTGTGTGCATTGCAATATTTTGAGCAAAACTGTGCTCTTACCCTGCTAATTGAACCTTCACACTCTGCTCTTACTGGTGCAATGTGCAATTAATGAAGATTGGCCACCAGGCGGGTCCAATTTAGCCATGAAACCTCCCACACTAAAATGACAGCTGTTTCAGTTTCATTGTCCAAACCCTGTAAGTCCTTCCTGCCAACAGTCATCATTGGGAAACAAGAACCAACAAAAGTGCTGAGCTGGAGATATTGGTGGAGAAGTATACAGTGAGTGCAGTCTCATGTGTTTTACTGAAACATGGTTGAATTCAAACAGCTCAGACTCCAGTGCGGACCCACCTGGATTCACCTCAGACGCTCACACAGAGGTGCTGAAGCCAGTGGCAAGAAAAAAGGTTGGTGAACCAGAGATGGTGTAATCCTGCACACGTCACAGTCAGGGAGAGGACGTGCTGGCCTGACACTGAATTATTGGCAGTTGGTATGCGACCATATTATGTACCAAGAGACTTCAGTCATAACGACGCTTGTGTAAACCCCGCCCAACGCAGGGGCTCCGTGTTCTCCGTGAAACTGTTGCTAGGATACAGACTAAACACCCAGAGGCCCTCTTGGTAATTTCAGGAGACTTCAGCCATGCTTCTCTCTCCTGAGCACCCACTTTAGAACATCTTTATTTAACAAAGAAACAACAACAGTAAAACGGAGAGATACAGAGAATCATTCACACCCACAGCCATCAGGCCTTTCAGTTCTCCTACAAACAGCAGATGAGCTGTGTTCACTGATCCACTGGGATCAATAAAGTTATTCTTATTCTTTTGCCTTCACAACTGCCTTAATTCTTCGTGGCGTAGATTCAACAAGGTGCTGGAAACCTTTTGGTCCATCTCGACATGATAGCATCACAGCTGCTGCAGATTTGTCAGCTGCATATCCGTGATGCCAGTCTCCTGTTCCCCCGCATCCCAAAGGCGCTCTACCGGGTTGTGATGTGGTGAGCGTGGAGGCCGTTCTACAGGGAATTTATTGTCATGTTCGAGAAACCAGTTGAGATGATCCGAGTTTTCGTTATCCAGCTGACAGCAGCTATCTGAAGAGAGGGGGACACGGTGAGCAACGACGCACGGGCAGGCTGTGACGTTTAATCGACGCTCAGCTGTTATGAAGGGGCCTAACGGCCCGTGCAACTTGCAACCTCAGTTTCCTGTTCTTAGCTGGCAGGAGCGGTTGTCCATCTGCTTCAGGGTTCAACACGTTTTGCATTTCATAGGTGCTCTTTCGTGATTGTGACGTGTTTCTTAGCACTCAAAATAAAGACTGCAGCGTAACCATGTGCCATCTGAACTGCTATTTTGTAGTCGCTGTTGTTAGCTGTTACCTGCTGGGAGAAATCTCAGTATCAGTATCTTTAGATCACATTTCCTCTCGGAAACATGGCCCAGTGGCTTCAGAATGAGAGCACAGCACATGCTTTGTTTGCCCCTGTGCTGAGAAACTGTGAGAGGGAGATTGTTTTGAAACCATGGCAGAGCAAACAGGGATTTCCCTCCTCCGCCCAGCTGTAGACACACGCTGTGCCTTCTTTTCAAGAATACCAAAGAACTGGTTACTCCTCTCTGAGCACAGTATGCAAACCACACGCACGCACATCCAAATGATCCCTGTCTCACACATGCACACACACGTTGAAATAACACCCCACCCCATCGTGCCCTGCAGCCAGCTGTTTCTGGTTAGACAGCCCGGTCTGCAGTGAAGAGGAGGACCCGGCATGGAGCAGAAGCTGGAGCAGAAGCTGGAGTTCGCTGCCCTCGGTCTCGGTGCTATAGGGTGGCTGTGTGCGATTCTGACACGCTGCCTGGCTTTGTGGAAAGTGAGCGGCACCGTGGACAACACCACGGCTACGCTTCCTGCCTACTGGGATGGGGTGTGGTTGGAATGGGATCACTGGGATCTGGCCCACGATGGCAGCCTGCACTGCTCTTTCTACCGGTCCCTCATGTCTCTTTCTGGAAGTTTTCGGACGTGGAGAGCTCTCATCATGGCGGCTATTGGAGCTGGCGTTTTCGCCTCAGTGATTGGAGCAGTGGGGATGGTGTGGTTCCCTCAGCGAGGCCAGATCAAAGTGTTTTCTGGTAGTGTCTTTGTTTTGTCTGGGATCCTGCTGTTGGTTCCCATAGCGTGGACGTGCCATCACACCAGCCAGCCACTGGAGGGCGCTGTGGGGCTGAGAAGAGACTGGGGTCTCGCTCTCTACCTTGGTTGGATTTCTTTTGGCTTGATGCTCGCCAGTGGGGTGTTTCTTACCACCAGATGCAAAGCTGCTCAGAGCCCGGCGGAGCAGACCTCAGACAGCAGGTACCCACATCTAGAGGAGGAGGCCAACCACCCACTGAGCAGGATCAACAGGACTACGTTCACACACAGCCAGTATGAGCGCAGATCGGAGCACCTCTGAGAGGACTGTGGTGTCATATTTAACTGAGGATGAGGGATTAAACTGGAAAATCATCACACAGCTGAGGAAAACTTGCGGCTCTGGTTAGAAGTAACAAATGCAGCGTTGTAGAGTAATCTGTCATGTGGCTAGTGTTATTGATAGGGCTGTGGGCGGGGCTTTAACTTTGCAATGTTTTGTTTCACCTCCAGTGAAGATAACCACTGTACATAATGGACGGCACTGTCACACAGTTCAAAGTTCAAATGATACTTTTAGGTGTCCGTTGATGAAATTACTGATACTTCGTTCTGGTAATACTACGACTGATGGTTTTAATACTTTGTTACACCTGAAATGTGAACAGTAATGATCCCACCACTGTATACTGTACCTGTGTGGCACAAATACATTTTCCTGTGTATGTACAGTCATACAACTTTATATGCATCTGAATAGTTCTGCAAAGAAAAACACTGAAGCATTGAAAATGATATAGAAACATGTTTTAATAAAGTTATTTGACTTTAAGTGTGCCGTTTCATCTAATTATGGCGCAGAGCAGCGGAGTCAGTAATGAGATGAGAAGTCATTTAAACATCATATAGCCGCCTGGCTTTTTGAACCTTCTGAAAATCTTTGATGGAAATAAAGCAGCCCGAGTCTCTGAAAAGATTAATAAATATAAAGCCTTTTAAGTTTTGCTTAGAAGTTTTAAAAGTGGGAAATTTGAACAATTGTTTTCAGCTTAAAATCAATTTCCTTAACCTTTTTTTCCATAACCTTTCTGCATTTTTATGCCTCTTAATGCCAGACTTTTATATGCAGCTGCTCATAAACGGTTATCGCTGTGGCGGTGATGTTCCTTCAACCAATCACTGTGCTGTGCTGTGCTGCGATGTCACATCTTCCCCACACAATATGCAGTGAGACACAAAGCTGTGCAAAACTGTGTGCATCAGAAAAAATCCCCCAGAGAAAATACTCTTTAGTGCGTATTTATTACAGACCAAACTCAGCCATTATAATAAAATATGATTCACCGGGTTAGAGATGGACAGGAACGGGACGCTGAGCGTGGAATACAGAACCTGAGCAGACGTTCCACTAAAGTAATCACCGTCTTAAAAAACTTCATAAATAAAAGAGAAAAGGTGTCAGGAATAATTACTGAGCCCAAAGTTTGCTGCTGGAACCTGCTTTCAAAATAGATTCAACTCAGCAAATCATAACTTCTTTCAGTGAAATGAATCCTCAGAGGGTGGCAGTGGCTGAAATTATGATAAGTAAGGACATAAACAGAGATTTTTTTCATGAGTTTGCAGTCTGTGCGCTCCAGTGAAGCGAGTTAGTGTGGATAAGGTGCTCTGAGTGGCAGGGTTACTATAGCTTCTCGTCTCCCTCCTCCACATCCTTCAGACTGAGGACCTCCAGAGAGCCTCGGCCTTTAGTCTCACAGCGGATCAGCTCATCGATCTCCCTGAAGCAGCCGGGATCCACCAGGCACACCTGACGGCGGCACAGACGAGGGGAAAAAAGGGAGTTAATAAAGGCATAACAGAGATTTTACATTATATTATGATCAGAGGCCAAATGTCTGCTTTAAAACAATCAGCTGACCTGCAGATTTGCTCATTTTATTGAACCAATGCAGCGATTACTCATTCACACCCACAAATCTCATTAAACTCTCCTCACCATTTCCAGCTCCTCATCAAAGTCCTCGCTCTCCACGACCTGCAGCAGCGGTTTCAGCTTCTCTTTCAGCCTCTTGGCCTCTTTGGCCGGCAGCACCAACCGCAGCCTCATGTGGGCCCTCTGGATCTCCATGCTCTCCTTCAGCTGCCGAATCACCTCCAGAGCCTGAAAACAACGCGGCACATCCGTTTATCGAGGACGCGTAAAAGCATCATCGCTCACTGCACAGGCCCGCATAAACCGGTTAACACGGCAACAGCTTCGACAGCGAGAAACCGAAGACGGAGGGCAGAGTTACACGCAATCACCGGCCGAGAGTGCGTCTTTGTGCACGAAACCGTGCATTCGTGCACTTCTTCCACAGGTTGCCGTGGCTCCCAGCTAACCACGGTTCCTCCTCGGGGATCCCAAGATGCTCCCGGGCCAGAACCAGTTCTGGGTCCACCCCAGGGTCTCCACCAAGCTAGACATGCCCAGAAAACATCCAAAGAGAGGCGCCCAGAAGGCATCCTGATCACATGACCAGGAGCAGCACCTCCACTCTGATGTCCTAACTCCTAACCCTGACTCTGTTAGTAATACATAGAAAATATGTCTCAGAAAACCTTTATTCATCAGGGATCAGCCAATTATAGTCAGTATTATTCCATTTTGGATTTTACTGCAGGTGATGTTGGTGCCAAATATCAGTCATCTCCTTCATTATTATTAATCAGTATTGGCCCCAAACAATCATATCAGTCAAGCCCTGCCAAATACAGAGATCACCCCAAAGTGAGCAGGGCAGGCTGCAGCCCCTCCTCCACCCTGAGTGGGACAAAGTAAATCGATGGAGCACTTTGTGCTGTGTAGAACAGAAGAACCTGCTCACCTGCTGCTTGGTGCTCTTGTTGGGTTTGACAGAGTAGTGGATGTCCTTCATGGCCCGCTCGATCAGGCTGACCGTGTACGGCCTCTTGGTGTCGGGGTTGACGCACTTCTCTGCCACGATAGTCGCGATGTCCCTGAACATGGTCTCCAGCTGACTCTGCCTCTCTCTGTCTGACACCTGCAGCTCCCCTTTGGCCAAAATCTGAGAGGAAAAACGAACAAAGAAACCCAAAGAAAAATAAACAGCAGGCAAGAAAGCCGGAAAAGCAAAGATCCTTCAGCTCAGACCTCACACGGTGTACGCGTGAGGAGGGCGTCTTTTACCTGTTTACAGATCTCTGTGAGGTCATCTGTCCCAAAAGCTTTGGTCAAGTCATCCTTCTTCGCCACCTGGCCTTTGGAAACGTTCACGAAGACGGAGTGTGTCTGCAAGACCTCGTCCAGGTCCTTCTCTCTGCAAGGAAAACACGACGTTTGGAGCACTTTGAGCTGAACCATCCGTAACGAACATCGAGAGGATTCAAAGCGCCAGAGAAGTGAATTTAACACCGGACACAAAGTCAAACGGCAGTCACGCAGAGGAGGCGTTCACGGTACTCACGCTCCGGATCTCCAGCTCATGACTTTGTTCTTGTAACAGGCGATTTCAAAGCGCTTCCCGCCTTTCTTCATCCGCACCACCGCCACGTTGGTCAGCCGGATTTGATTCGTCGGTGTAAAAATGGACATGTTTGTGTCTAAGGTGCCGGAAAGCTACGAACCGCGAACTGCTGATAAACATCCGCCGTCACCACACAGCTGAGTGCATCCTTAAATGACTGTCGGCTGTGAACATCAACTTCGGACAACAGTTCCGAGTCTGTTTTGGGTTCCCAGTAGGTTCCAAATAATAATAATAATAATAATAATAATAATAATAATCTCTTAATTTTTACAAAATATTATTTTCGAAATAAAACTCAAAATAAATTATACTGTTTTTGTAGGGTTGTTTCGTTTATTCAGTGTAACATTTTGTCTGTACAGTTGTCGGTTGATGCGGGATGGCCATACTACAATTTTTAAAGATTTTATTTTCTATGGTTATCACCAGAGGACATCAGTATTTTAATATATGACAGTAAAATATTCTTTATGAATACAAATGCCGCTAACCCTGGTATAAACAGTTCAGTATTAAAAAAAAAAAATCGCATTTCGAACTACAGCGTAAGCCTTATTTTGAAAGGAATAATCGGAAGTGTTTGTGTGCCGCTGTCATGCCTGTTTTCACGATATTTTGACCAATTTATTTCTGCAATTATCCTCTCTGACCACTGGAGGGTAGCAAAAATACACAAAGTCTCGGTTTCAATTTAAATTCATCAGTCGTCCGTTTACATTATCACTGATGTTTATCTCTAAACATTAGTGATAATAACAGCTGTCATATGACTGAATTTACTACAACGACTACAGAACAACTTAGATATATTCCTCTTAGTATGTCAAGCTCCAGTTATGTGGTTATAATTATATTCACTGAACGTTACATTGTAATGGGTCGGAATTTACTACTGCAATTCCCCTGTACGGTCGCTAGAGGCCAGCCTGCAGAGACGATGGAGAAGCTAGCAGCATTTTGTAGCTACAGCTCAGCTAGCGTGACAAGGCTGTTTATCCCTATTAATGGTTATCAGTTCAGTTTTTACTGATGTTACTTTTATTTTAATGCCGTTGTCTGAATCTGCTGTGTCATGAACCTGACATCAGTTTACAAAGAATTAACCCTTCTGGACGTCAAAGCGGACATATTATAATAGTAGCACTTCCGTTGGAGACTTTCAAAATAAGACTTTAACTTAGCTCCAATTAGGCAGTATGAATATGGTAAATACTCAAAAATGAAAACCAAGACGACGCCATTTACAGTTTAGTTTTGCTTCAGCTGCTTTTTTTTTGTGTCTCACTGCTCATAAGCTAGCACATTCACCAACAGCGCAAACCAGAGGAAGACCATAGAACTCCATTTCCCAGCATTCCTTTCGGCAAACAACATGGTTGCGCACAACATCAGGTGCTGAGGACCGTGTGTTTTAATGTAGTTACTGTTCGCAGCAATGCCTACTTTGTTCATATTTATCTCGCTTTTGGCCTCCCGCGGGTGTGCCTCGGAGCCGGAAGGTGAGTTTGTTTAAAGCTTTGAGGGAACTGAAAACTCGCTTCCCGCTGTTTTGGCTGCTAACTAGCAGATTAGCCGCCTTCTAGTTCCTGCAGGCAGCATCAGGTTGGGATTCAACCCTGTTGTGAGCTGAGGTTTGGCAGGAACATGTGCTTTATTCATAACATCAGCTCCGGATCAGAGGGCTCACTTTAATGTCTCTCCCCCTCCAGGCTCTCAGGATGCCCGCGGTCCCGCCGAGCGCTACCTGCTGTGGTTGTGGCACGGCAGGCTGTACCTGTATTCAGCTGCTGCGCTTGTTTTTGCACTCTGGTTCTTACTGAAGAGGGTGAGTGACGTGCTCATACCTTCTAAAGGTCTCTGCGACTGCTCCTCAAGTTGCTGCTGTCTCCACCTGAAGACCCTCCATCGTGTGTTCATGTCTGCTTTCAGAAAAGCGTCTCTAAAGGTGAGGGGGCCGGCAAAGCTGCGAGGAAGGACGACAGAGAGACCGAGGAGGAGGTCCACGTGTCAGGAGTCAAAATCTTCTACGGCTCACAAACTGGCACAGCAAAGGTACGAAAGTTACGTCCTGCTAATCTGAACACCCCCGCGGCCCCATCACGAAGTGAGCAGAGAAGATGTGAAACAGCAGAGAAGCTCCTGTTGGTCTTCTGGCTTTCCTCCCGTTGCTGCACCACCACCGTCCTGTATTCTGGCTCTGCAGCAGAGCATCAACACCACACACAGAACCAAAAAATAATGATTATTAAAGACTGTCCCACGGCCGAACCACTAAACTGAACAGCTTCTTTCACGAGGGCACATAAAAGCAAAAGTGAAATTTAAGTAATTAATATTTCTGATCAGGGCTCAGCAGGTGATAATTTAAGCTTTCTTGATGTCTTATAATCTCCATCTGCTCAGGGCTTTGCGAACGGGCTGTCAGAGGAGGTGGAGGCTTTGGGTTTACCTGCCGAGGTGATTGACATGAAGGACTACGATCCAGATGATCAGCTTGCTGATGAGGTAAGCCGAGCCAAAACCTGAAGATGCTTTCAATTAAATTTTAGGCCGCTTCACAACAACAGCCTTCTCAGTCCGCACCGTTATACCCTGTATGCAAACGCTTTGTGGTCCCGCTAACCGTCTCGGGGGAGGCTGGGTGTCTGCCAAGAGCGGATGGGGAGTAAGGGGGAGGTATAGACAGAGAAGGTTAGCACAGAGATGACAAAAACACTGGAGTGAGACGCTTGGTGATGAGGAGCGCGCAGCTTGGGAACCAGAGACACTACAGGAGGGAGGAGGTTCAAGGTTAATGGGATGTAATGGTGATGTGTAAGTGCAAAGAGAGTGAAAGAGACCAGAGGCTCATCGGCCAACACGCCACAAGAGCTCCTGTGCCAACAGCAGCATAACTGAGGGATGGTTCAAGGGCATATGAGCTAACCCAAACTACAAGGTTTGTCTAAAAGGAAAGTCTGAAGGCTGTAAAACGAGGTGGTGTCTGCATCCCGAACCCAAACTGGGAGCTGCTCCCACAGATCAGGAGCTGTTTGATTGTTGAGCAAAGGAACCCTGAGCTCAGTCTGAGGGTGTAAGATCCTCTGTAAAGACCTGACGTGGCTCTCTTTTATTAGGCCTCACAGTAGCCGTGGGATTGGATGGCATACATGAGAGGTTAACGCAGCTCTGAAATGCTGTGTAGCTGATGCAGGGAAGCAGCTCCGAGGTGGTAATTAAATCTCTGAAATGTAACCGTGAGCTCATAAGACCTGCTCGCGTGTACTTCCAGGGAAGACCTAATTAGAACAGAGTTAATCAAAGGAAAATAAATCATAACTCTTAATTTCCAAAGCTCGACGGCAAACAGCGCCGTAAGCCTCGAGTTTTCTAACAGCCGGCTCGGCTCATCCCTCATTTCCCTCTGAGCCTTCAGACGGCCGGCGCAGAGCCGCTCCTCTGCAGCAGGAGGGGTGTTTTCATCAGTGTGGCCTTTTATTTTGTGGGCGCGGTCCCTCTGTGCTGCATTTAGAGATGAAGAGGAGATTAGTTATGTGCTGGGCAGCAGAAAAGAGACTATAAGCTGTTTATTCAGCAGGACAGTGATACAGTTTTCAGTGATAGTAAAGGGCTGCATGAGACCCGACTGCAGACACCTGCCTCTCCCTCAGTTTGACCGACTTACCCTACAGACACGAGAGAAGAAGAAACGTATTTGTTTGGCGTGTCTGACCCTGTTAGACGCACGAGAGGAGACGAAGCCTGCGTTCGGTTTGCCGTCTGCGTCTCTGAACCGTCTCTGGTCTGGTGCTCGGGCCTTTCTGTGTGGGGCTTGCGTGTTCTCGCCGTTTGTGTGAGCTATCTCCGGGTACTCCGGCTTTCTCCCACCTTCTCCAGGGAGTACCCTGCCTCTCACCCTATCGCAGAAGCTCAGACTTCCCTCTCCCTGGTAACCCCCTTCCTCTTCCAAGGGGATGCAGACTCAGTCCAAGCCAGCCAGGAGACATAAACTCTCCAACGTGTCCTCGGTCTGCCCTGGAGTCTCCTTTCACTTGGACATACCCAAAACACCTGACCTAGGTGTCCTAGCCACTTAAACTGGCTTCTTCCAGCACAGAGCATCAGCAGCTTCACTCTGGGGCCCTCCCGATTACCCGAGCTCCTCCTCCTGTTTCAGCTCTGCTGCTGCTGGGACCAGCAGTTCTTTTGGTCCCCAACCTTTAGTTTGCAGCCACAGGCGAGGGGAGGATGTTAGTATTAATTACTTAGGACCTTCTGCCACGTGATTACGTAGCAGCAATACATCCAAGTAGCGTCTCAAGTGTCACTGCATCCGTTCGCTGGTGAAACCCCGAAGGAGTGGACGGTTCAAACACAGCCTGTGGCTGAGCTCCATAGTTGGACCAGAAATACTCGAATGAAGAAACTCGAAGTTGTGTAACTGTCTTTCTTCTGCTGTGTTTGCCTCTCCCTTTAGTGCGTCAGTAAGTCAGTGTGCGTGTTTCTTGTGGCAACTTACACTGATGGACAGCCCACAGAAAACGCAGAGTGGTTCTGCAAGTGGCTCGAAGAGGCGTCCACGGACTTCAGATACGGGAAGACCTACCTAAAAGGCCTCAGATATGCGGTGTTTGGCCTTGGAAACTCCGTCTATGCTGGCCACTACAACACGGTATGAAAAAGTTTCCACAGTCTGAGAACAGTGACGCTGGCTGATAATATGCTTTATGATAATATAATAGTGATAATAGGCTTTTATGACAGTATGCTCTGCAGTCAGGTATTCAGAGGATATCTGTAGCTCAGTGGTTTATTACACCGTAATTACCAGTAATTCGACCTGCTGTTTATCATCCAGGTGGGTAAAAATGTGGACAAGTGGCTGTGGATGCTGAGCGGCAGCCGAGTCATGACCAGGGGAGAGGGCGACTGTAATGTGGTGAAGAGCCGTAACGGCAGTATCCAGGCAGACTTCCTGGCCTGGAAGGTGAAGTTCCTGAACCGGTTAAAGGCTCTAGCCAAGGGAGAGAAGAAGAGCTGCAGCGGGAACTGTAAGCACGAGGGCTCCTGTAAGAACAAGAGGAAGGAGCGACGGGAACAGGAGAAGAAGGCCTCGCCGCACAGCTCTCAGGTAACGGCAGGAAACCTCTTTATGATTCACTGTTGTGTTTTTATAAGGTCTTGATCGCGGTATTCAACTGTTTTCGGGATCCAGATATTTGCTGTTTAAAATGTGGACGCCTGAACCACCTCAGCCTGACACGCCTCTCACTTCCTGCAACATCAGCTCACTTCATTGATGCCGCTTTAAAACTCCGAAGCAAGATTCACCACCTTTTTCTTAAAAAAAACCCAAAACCCCGCTCATCTTGGGAAAAAGCTGCGGGCAGTGCGTCGTTCCAGCCGGAGGCCTCTCCCTGTGCTTTCAACGTGAAGCAGCATCCAGGCAGAGAAAAGGAGACGCCCTTCTGCTTGTGTCTCTCTCTGAGCGATCGCTTTACCAGCAGATGAAGCAGAAATCATGAAGCATCCGGCGCGTGTCTTAGTCGGAGGATTGTCCTTTGGGTTGTGATAATGTCCTTTGGCATTACACGGGCGCTTTAGATATCCAAGCAGGAGTCTGAAGCAGGCCGGCCAGGCTAATGCCTCACATCGCACTCCTTCAGCAGTGCGATTGAAATCATGTCAGAGTTCTCAGGAGTATTATCCTCACCTTATTGGCTCCTTATTTAGTAGCGGTGACGGGCGCTTTGGTATTTTCTTAATGCTCTGCATGGAATCTGTTGTATTTCAGTGAACACCCGTCCATCTCTGAAATTACACATTTCACAAGTACAAACAGACATTTTCTACACACACATGCACACAGCCTTCGTATGCATCACAGCACACACACAGATGATCAGTTGTCATGGTAGCGGGGACCTCAGAGCCAACTCTAGCTGAGACTTCCTCCCCTCTGTCTGCAGCACTCAGCCGAGGTGACATTCAGCCGGAACCGAGAGGAGCTGAGAACTGTGGCGAAGGGCCCGTCCTGGCGATTTATGTACCCACCGTACCGCTCGTGCGCTTCGTTCTGCTGCTGCACGCGTCGGCCGTGCGTCGCCATAAATCTGCAGGAACGCAATAGAGGCGCGCGTTGTTCTGTTATTTGATCAGGCGGCCCGGGAGGACGTAACGATGTACAATAAATGAGCTCCAAATTGGCACCCTCGCCCAGTCGCTGCTTTTTTTAAAAAATTGGTTATGGATTGGAACATATGTGAACCTCTCTCTTTATTGCGCGCCATTAACGCTTTCCATTCATTCGTCTTTATTAGCGGATCCTCGCCCTTCCTTTTTGACCTTGTTTGTTAGCCACCTCCTGTGGTTCATTTTTCTCTTCCTGTTTTTCCAGGATGATCTAATAGAGTCCAGCAGTGATGAAGATGAATCTGGCCTGCCCGAGGAGAAAAAATCAGTGCTCGACGTGGAAGATCTGGGCAACATTTTGAACAGCGTTAAGAAAGCAAAGGTCAGGCTTTCTCCGGCAGCATGTTAGCACTGCTTTTTGCAATGCATATGCTCTTTTTTTTTTTTTTTTTCTCTTTTTCTCCACACATTGCCCACAGAAAGCCTTATTAGTAAGCAGAGATGTAAATATGAATTGTATACACAGTACTTAGCAGTTTGCCTCACAGACCTCCACTTTGGTGATTCTTGAGTCATTTTAAACTGTCACAGCAGTGTCATCATCCGGCAGCTCTATTCCCAGCACTTCCGTTTCAAGGTCTGCAAGCAGGCATCGCTGTGGCATTAAGCTCCCACCACCTTCATCCAGTGTGAGTGTGTTCAGCACGAAGATAAAAGTGGTGTCATTAAAGGAGAAATGGCAGATGGTTTGATAGACACCAGACCCCGACAGACGAGGAGTGGAGGCTTGCGTAATAGTTAGGACGCCCACTCCACAGACTTGTGAGAGATGAGTGACTCAAGAAAAGCAAGGAAAAATGAAAAGGAAGAGACATTATTGCTCTGCTATTATCAGCTGTCATATAAGGATCTTATGGCAGCAGTGGTATACGACAGCTTATATAAGGCGGACAAATGAGAACCCTGTAACGTACCTCTCTGAGCCATGGGGGTAGGGGTCTTTGTAATCTAAGAACAATGCCAAATATGAATATAGATGAAATATGTGTTAGTAACACTCCTGTACGCCCTCTGTGAAGCCATGATCTCCTGGCAGAAATGAGCCTTCGTAAGTCAGGGTGCAGCTTTTGGTGATGGTGGCAGTTGGAACAGTTAGATGGAACAGTAAGCTCCACCCAACCAATCACATCCCTTCTACACGTCCATTTTCTTAATCCCCCGTCTAACTTAGGGTCACACAGGGGCTGGGGCAGCTGACAGAGTTGAGGTGCCCCGTGGACACGTCAGCTGTCCGTCACAGGGTTCACACAGGAAGACTGACGACCACGATCTCACACGTCTTTAAAGGGTGGCGAAGGCCTGCAGCAGTCCCCATGTGCGGATCGGGCATCCGTCCTGGGTGTAGGAGTAAAAGACCAACAAGTAACCAGAGCCTTCTTCGGGGTTCGTACGGGTGCTGGAAATCCTTGAAAATGCTTACATATTAATATTGTGTTTTCAGGGTTTGAAAAGTGCTTGAATTTTGGATATCGTGCTGAAATTTATCACAGTGTTAATGTGCTGGAAAATCTTGAAGATTGACCTTGAAAGTGCCTAAGAAGTGCTTGAAATTGACCCTGGAAAAGGTGTATGAACCCTGCTTCTTGCTCTGAGTCAGGGGTGCTAACCACTGCACCCCCGTGCTGCACACATGCTGTTACTGTACAGTACCCGTCACCCTGCTCCAAGCTTCCGTCCCATCTGGAAATGTTAGACCAGAACGGGATACTCTCGGGATTATTTTCTAATATTTCTGAACCTTATACTTCATTTGACTGCAGTTGATGAGAAACATGCTTTTCTCACAAATGCAAAATGCCTCACAGCGAGCTGCTGTGCCGGATCTCTCTCCCGGGCTCGCCTCTTCTTGTGCGGCTTTAATATGAGAGTGTGGACGCTCTGGGAGGTTAGGACGGGATACTTTGGAAGCACAACACAAATGTGTTTATACGTCACAGCCAGGAAGTTAAAGAGACATCATTTTCTGGCTGGAGGAGCCTGGGTAGATCAGCACGCTTCAGTTACGTCTTCCACAGTGGGAAGAGCCAGACTTCTTTTTAAAAAATTCACGAGGCGTTTTCATGCAGTTTTTATCGGGAAGCCTTGGCTTCCTGTTGGCATTCCCAGATACTTTAAGTTTGGGATTCTCAAAGGCAGTAATCTTTATTCCTAACCTGTCATGTAAGATTTAACTGCCAGAGATGTCGGCTTTGCTCTGCGTCGGTAGCACTAAATTTGTTGCTTTTGCATCGTTTGATCACACAGAGTTTAATGTAATTAGTTTGAATATTAATATTGTCGTGAGATGGCAGGTATTTAGCCAAATGTGACCAATCAGATGGGAGTCTGTTACAGAGAGAATGTACCATATTTACGTTAAAGTGTTGACCAGCACGTTGGTAGTGTCACCAAGTGGGCTTGTTTCTTATGCATTGTGTTATCAAAGTTGTCTCGGCACTGTGATCACTACGGTCACCTTCAGTTTGTCCAGATGAGGACATCCGATGAGCATCGAAACTGTTTCACACTTTCCAGCTTTACCGAAGTCTGCAGTCGCTGACGTTGAGACCGATTGCAGCAGTTTCCTTGTGGCACTGAATGCTCTCTAACCCATTACAATGAAATAAACATCAGCCTGTAGTTCGTTTTTAGTTTATAATTATGGCGTAGTGTCAGTAGCTGAATAATTTACTCACGAATCACCTCTTGCTTGGATAAGTAGGCTACCTCATCCGACCTTTTCTTTTTCTTTTTTTGCCATTAAGCTGGTCTGTTGGTGGAGCACAAACTACCCCCAGAGGCATCAGTGGGCGTTTGAATCTGTGCACACGATGGACACAAAGTGCTTCAGACGCCAAGGCTTTCTTTAAACTAATAAGACAGTGTGTGTGAATGTTTGTTTGAGGTGGTGAGCTTGGTTTGTGGTGTGAAATGAGCTGAGAGTGCTCCGAGCAGTAACGATACATTTGCATTTACCGGCCAATAAAAATCTGAAGGATTTTCTGCGTCGATGTCCGATTGGCTCGTAGCCCAGATGGACTCGGGGTGACTTGATCACTGCCAAACACTTTAATCAATACACGTCTTTGTTTTTCTTCAGTGATGGACGGGCTGTGATTGGCTGTGACCTTAATCTGTATCAGTCTTTGGCTGTAGTTCCATTTCTGTTCTAGCGAGCGTCCGCGAGATTCATTTGCATTGTTGCCTAAATTGATTTTGTACAATTGTTTGTGGCATTGGCATCTAAACGTTGTCATAAGAGGGTCGGCTTCAGTTTCTGCCAGAGCGGTCGATTTCACGTCGTGGGACCGTTGCCAGAAAGGAGTTGGTGTAAACTGGATCGTTAGCCTGAGCAGGCACACAGCAGTTTTGGCTCAGGCGTGATGTTGTCAGCTTTGCGTCCAGAGGGAAAAGGCACACATGAGATACCACAATAACTACTAACAAGGTCTACTGTATAATTTCAGAAACAATGATTGGCATAGATTGAAATGTGCAGATTCTGTTGAGGACCGGATTGGCCTTTTCCACCTCTCGTCTGCTAAATCCATGTCAGTTAGTAAGTAATCGGGCACTTTACATCCTGATAACATCAGTTTATAACCAGTTAAACAGGAGAGTTTTGATACATATGCAAACTTTTAAACCAAAAAATCAATTTTTTTTGTCAGTGTCCCCAATTTAAAGACACATTAGAAATGACTAATACATGCTGTTGCATCAACACATCTGTTACAATATGTCTGCAATTATCTTTTGGAGCCAGAGAACGCACTGATATCAGAGCTTTTTTCTTCATTATATTAAAACATTTGGATTACGAGGTCAGACTTTAAAATATGTCTTTAGTTTTTGTCTTCTTCTTTCTTGCTTTCGTTTTCATGCTCTTTTTGCCTCCTGTACCTTTACGCTTTTCCCTTGATCACGTGTTACTTAATCATAGATAGATTACTTTATTGATCCCTAAGGAAATTAGAGCATCCAGCAGCTTAATGACAATAATAAATAGAATCCAGACAATGGATGTAAATAATAATAAAATTAAATAAAGATTAAACAACTAGTACTAACTATTATACTAGACCATTATACAAACTATACTAAGCTGTACAGGGCTTAGTGCTTGAGACAAGGAAACACAACAAAGAACACAGGGATACGAATGAGACCGACATGAATGAGACAATATACAAAAAAAATAAAGGGAACACTCAAATAACACATCCTAGATCTGAATGAATGAAATATTCTCATTGAATACTTTGTTCTGTACAAAGTTGAATGTGCTGACAACAAAATCACACAAAAATCATCAATGGAAATCAAATTTATTAACCAATGGAGGCCTGGATTTGGAGTCACACACAAAATTAAAGGTTGAAAAACACACTACAGGCTGATCCAACTTTGATGTAATGTCCTTAAAACAAGTCAAAATGAGGCTCAGTATTGTGTGTGGCCTCCACGTGCCTGTATGACCTCCCTACAACACCTGGGCATGCTCCTGATGAGGTGGCGGATGGTCTCCTGAGGGATCTCCAGACTCTGTCACGTCTGTCACATGTGCTCAGTGTGAACCTGCTTTCATCTGTGAAGAGCACAGGGCACCAGTGGAAAATTTGCCAATCCTGGTGTTCTCTGGCAAATGCCAAGCGTCCTGCACGGTGTTGGGCTGTGAGCACAACCCCCATCTGTGGACGTGGGGCCCTCATACCATCCTCATGGAGTTGGTTTCTAACCGTTTGTGCAGACACATGCACATTTGTGGCCTGCTGGAGATCATTTTGCAGGGCTCTGGCAGTACTCCTCCTGTTCCTCCTTGCACAAAGGCGGAGGTAGCGGTCCTGCTGCTGGGTTGTTGCCCTCCTATGGCCTCCTCCACATCTCCTGGAGTACTGGCCTGTCTCCTGGTAGCGCCTCCATCCTCTGGACACTACGCTGACAGACACAGCAAACCTTCTTGC
This sequence comes from Pterophyllum scalare, assembly GCA_024447675.2. NCBI lineage: Eukaryota > Metazoa > Chordata > Actinopteri > Cichliformes > Cichlidae > Pterophyllum > Pterophyllum scalare. The sequence continues at coordinate 46,425 of JAMQGT020001874.1, forward strand.
CACAGCTCACATTGATGTGCCATCCTGGATGAGCTGCACTACCTGAGCCACTTGTGTGGGTTTGTAGAGTCCGTCTCATGCTACTACGAGTGTGAAAGCACCACCAACATTCAAAAGTGACCAAAACATCATCCAGAAAGCATAGGTACTGAGAAGTGGTCTGTGGTCCCCACCTGCAGAACCACTCCTTTATTGAGTGTGTTTTGCTAATTGCCAATAATTTCCACCTGTTGTCTATTCCATTTGCAGAACAGCATGTGAAATTGATTGTCAATCAGTGTTGCTTCCTAAGTGGACAGTTTGATTTCACAGAAGTTTGATTTACTTGGAGTTATATTGTGTTGTTTAAGTGTTCACTTTATTTTTTTTTTGAGCAGTGTACATACATAAATGTGCAGATCCAGATGTGCAAACAATGCATTGCGGTAATATACAGCAGGAAAAAGTCTCATTTTTTTGGGAAATAAAGCTGGCTCTGCCCCTTCCTGTACAGAGTGTTCGTGCACACCGACCAGTCCGGTTTATTGTCCAGCTGCAGACCGAGGTACTTGTAAGTCTTCACCATCTCCACATCAATCCTCCCAATGGAGACTGGCTCTGGGGGTGGTCCAGACCTACACAAGTCCACCATCTTCCTAGTCTTGGATGTGTTCAGCAGCAGTTGGTTCAGTTGGCACCAATCCACAAAGTCATCCACCGGTCTCCTGTACTCATCCTCCCATCCACTCCTGACATACCCGACGATGGCCGTGTCACCGGAGAATTTCTGCATGTGACGCGTCTCAGAGTTGTACCAGAAGTCAGACGTGTACAGTGTGAACAAGAAAGGAGAGAGGACAGTCCCCTGTGGTGCACCAGTACTGCTGATCACAGTCTCAGATCTGCAGTCCCTCAGCCTCACATACTGCGGTTTGCTGGTGAGGTAATCCGTAACCCAGGTCACCAGGTGTGGGTTAACCTGCATCCCATTCGGCTTGTCTCTCAATAGAGGGGGGTTTATGGTATTGAAGACACTGGAGAAATCAAAAAAACAAAATCCTCACAGTGCCACTCCCCTTGTCAAGGTGGGAATAGGTCTGGTGGAGAAGGTAGAGGATGGCATTCTCCACACCCACCTTCTCCTGATAAGCAAACAAACGCAAACAGTGTAATCAGTGCGTTACTGTTGCACCGTTCACCTGCATCAGCACCGTGTTGTATCACGGTTCCCGCGTACAGCACGGTGCTGTGAGATGTCCCATTTCTGTTAGCCCAGACTGGCCCGAGCGTGACTCGGTGTCTGTGAGGCTGAAAGCCGACCAGTGGGGTTCAGAGACTGTGGCGAGATAAATTTCCAAGGCTGTGTGCGAACACCACAGGGACAGATTGTCTCACCGTTGGCTGCATGTTGTGTATGCTGTCAGAACTGTACATGTCACAGACGCATTAATGAAGGCGGACATTTGGGCTGGCTGAGTGGCAAACTCGCCTTATCCCATTTTCAGTGTTAAATTGCAGGCTGCACAATTTAGATTTTGATGAACTTCCCCCAGTGATTGAGCCACAGGGCGGTGATGCTCACCCTGATTTGCTGTGCTTGGCTTTAAAGTCACTCAGAGTCGAACCAGCATCCCACATAACACGCAGAAATATAAATGAAGTTTAAAGATATTATCAAGCATATTCCTTTTCCTTCTACTGTAAGAAAGAAATGTGTGAGTGCCTTCCTTGTTCACAACATTTACTGTCAAAAACCGAGCTCTAGGGGACCGCTGCTGCTGTCAGGTGTGACAGACCTTGACTGTAGGCGGGGCTGTGATTGTTCAGAGAGCACACAGTGGTAGTAGATGGCCACAAGGGCTTGTGTTCTTCCAGGTTTACAGAGAAAGTAATTTCTTCTAGGACTGACTTCTTCAGACTTCTTCTAGGATGCCGCAACAGGTTAGCAGCTGCTCAATTAATGGCAAGAATTCTATTCAGAGTAATTCTGGTCAATACTGAGACAATGATCATTCAGCCAGTTACTAACAGGCTGTGGAAAAGTGGTGGATTTATCGGACATAAACTGGTATCTTTAACAGGATTTCCTTTAATTGTAGTTTAACTGAAAATAAAAAAAAGAATTTGTGTGAATTTGGCTTTTAGGGAGCGACAAAAGTGAAATGGGGGAGCTGAAATACAGATGAGAGGATCATTGTGAAATAGAATTGATTATCTTGGGGAGGGGGGGGCTGCTGAGCCCTCGAGCCAGATGGGCCTGAAGAGCGTGGGACCATAAAATGTTTACAGTCCCTAAATCTGTGGCTCAAAGGAACCCAGCATATAAGATGCTGCTTTTATTAGTGGAATATAATTACTTACTAAGATTGGACATAAATAAGGGAGATGGGAGCCCCGACAAAAACAAACGAAAGAGGAAGGAGACCATGGATCAACCACACAGCGGGCTGCCAGATTCAGGCTTCTCCCCAAAACTAATGTTAGTAAACTTGACTAATAGAACCAAAACTGAAAAGAGGACTGCCACTAACTCCCAGCTCAACTAATAATTAATAGACAACTGAGGAACAACACCAGTGCTGATAGAGGGGAGGGAGAGATGCTCTGCTCCTCAGGCCCCATAGGAGTGCAGATGAGCCTTCTGCAGCCAATCAGCGATGAATCGGAGAGCACTGAGGATGCAGGATGATCCATGTGCCGGCGCACCAAAGCACACGTAACAGTCAGCGTTTAAAACAGCATTTTCCAGCCCTGATGATTTTTTACTATGAATTCATGAGAGGTGAGAATTTGCCTGCAGTAATCAGATGTTTCCTGTGAAAACTCGCCGTGCTCCATCTCCTCAGCAGCAGACGGACACATTTAGAGACTAGCTGGTGTAAATGAGTGAAGCATTCAAAGAGCATACGCTTCCCTTCTAGAGCAAGAATCAGACTACAGGGCAATATTTTCATTTGTCTGGCCTCCTCATGAACCTAAGGGTTTACTAACTAACCAAAAAAATCTGTCACTGTCAAGTATGAGAGGGTGCATACGCTCAGGAGACTAGCGACTTCACAGATACGACAGAAAAAACTGAAGTGGCTGTTATAAGAAACGCGTGGATTTGCAGCGATGGGGTCCGCAGTGTTCACTCTACTTTAAAACAAGTATTTTTCACACAGTTCAACGAGGGTTAGTGTCATACAGTGAGCTACACGGGAACCGCCGAACTGTCTCAGTGTCTGAGAATACGAGCTTGTGAACATTTATCAGCATTTGCTGACACGGTATGAGCACCTAAAGGGCCCTGGTGTGCTGACAAGGTGACGCATAGATCCCTATAGACAAACTGAAACAGTGGAAGAGGTACAGTAATTGGGAGAAGCTGTCATTTGGCATGGTTAATGTTAAAGGCTGGTCATCCATCACTGCTTTCTCAACAGTAATACCTGTTCCTCTGCCACAGGCAAAGTTTTCTAGCAGGATTTAATCAATCTTCTGTTGTATTTGTGCACAGCATATCTCTAAGATATTTAGCATTATGTACAAAGGCTCTGCACTGCAGTGCAATACAATCCTTGCGTGAAATAAGGTCTTTTAAACAAATGGGATGCAACAAAAAAAAAACCCAGCTGTTGTGAAGTGGGCACCTGGTTAGACTGTAACACGGTGATCAAAGGGGTTTAAGAGAAGTTGGTAACAAACCCTGCAGCAGATATTCTTTGAAATACAGATTTCTAATGACCAACGAGAAGTCCAGCTGTACAGAAGTTCATCTGTGAGCTCAGAAAGCACTTTATGGTTTCATTTGCAAGTTTTAGTTCATACTAAATATGTCTTCACAACTGGGCTTCCCTAACCAGTACAGGATGGCACTGCGGCCGAGTCCATCTTTTATATACAGTCTGTGGTGATATTTAAATTACATTTGGTCCTCCCTTCTGTTGGTAAAGCCTCAGAAATATCTGAACTGTGTAGGACCTGACTGACTCAGTTGGACTCGTGAGGCAGGAAAGTCAGCTGATGGCCGTTTGAGAGCTTATAAACTCTCCTGAAGCAGCCACAGGCTCAGCTGAGCAGCAGCGGATCTAAAAGAAGACCTTTACTGATTTCCACAGAGCAGGGACGGCTGTGGAATGGTGCCAAAGTGTTTCTCAGTTTCTACATGTGTACTACATACATATGTATTGTAGTAGCAGGGGAAATGAATATGCTGAAGAGGAGATTGTGCGATGTTGTGTTTGTAACATCTTCTTTTTAGAAGCGTGTAATTGATTCCCTCGTATTTTTATTCTGCTTGTCAAAGCAAGATCGTGTTTTTATGTTGGCCTTTTTCTCGTTGTTCTGCTCTTTACACACAGAACAGATGAAGAAAAAAGAGACTTTCAACTATTTAATTATGTCTTTTCTCTGACTCTCATCTATGGCATTGTGTACTGTAGATGATGAGATATTCAGTCTTCACAACCGACGAACATTATCATCCACAATCTGTAGATGCATTTTTTTGGGTTTTTTTGCAGATTGCTGAACCTCTGCCCATCTTTACCTCTGAGAAACTCTGCCTCACTAAGAAGCTCTTTTTTTAGAGCCTAATTAGTTGCAAAATGTTCCTCCAGCTGTTTCCCGCTTACTTTTCCAGCCTTTTGTTGCCCCAGTCCCATTTTTTTTTTTTTAGCTAATATTTTTCATGAAATCGTAAAATATCTCACTTTGAATGTTTGATGTTTTCTGTCTTCTGCTGTGAATAAAATATGGCTTCATGAGATTTATGAACCGTTGAATTCTGTTTTTATTTTTACACAGCGTCACATAATTTCCCTGGCGGAATCTTCCTAAAGGGATTAATAAAGTTTTATCTAATCAAATCCCAACCCTATTTATATACGTATGTTTTTCTGGCTGTAAACCGTAATAGACTGAAAGCTTTGTTTCTGCTTCAGGGCAAAGGTGAGGGTCAAGAGACGGCCAGATGGTGAAGCTGGCCAAGTTAAACGGAGTGCAGAAGATTGAAGCTGAAGGGGAAGGAAGAGAGATGATCACCCCTGCCCTAAGAGAAGCACTCACAAAGCAAGGTGAGGAAAGAGGACTCAGAAACGAAGCTGAAGTTTAGAGAGCTCACCAAAGCAAATTGGTAATGTGGTGATATTTTTTAAGCTCTATTTGTAAAATTATACATCCCTTTCTAAAGGGGGCATCTGGGGGTTGTCACTTGTGACTGTGACTAATATATTCCTGTCATCTAACTGCATTGCTTTGCATTATAAACCAAACAGCTGTCATTACAGACCGAGTGCACCAGCTGCTCTCAGCATATGCTTAACCTTAATCTTTCCACAGAGGGCAACAAAGTTTCTGTTCACGTTAAACATGAGTCGTTAGTTCTGAAAACTATTTGCTGAACAATTCAACGCAACTCACGTGCCAAACATGTAAAACAGTGGCTTTCAGTGGTTCTTCCTCTGGCGCGCTGTGCAGAAAGAAGAAATTAGTCATTCTTGCTCACGGGCTGCTGTTTTCAGGTACAACATGGAAACTGCAAAGCTGGGTGTCATATGGGACGTTGTCATGTTGCAGTGCGTTACTGACTCTACTGTAGTGGTTAACTCGTTAAAACACACGTGCAAATGATTATGTGAGTATACGGCCAGTATCCCTTTCAAACGAGTATATTTTAACATTTGTGTCACCAAAATACTCACTCTGTGTGAAGCATAACCGCCATTTATGTTGTTACTAATTTTTCCACAGTGCACCATGTGCTTATCTTTTTTACTCATTAGCTCTGGGTTTTACTATTCTACTCTTCTACTATCCCACTATTAAAGCACCGGCCACGGTCATTTTCAGCCAATACTCCCCACAGTTAGCTTACACAACACTCTATAAATAGACTTCATTTGACCAAATGCTGACCTATTTCATGGTGGTTATGCTGGCAACAGTTAGTCCCAGAGGGCAGTTTGTTTTATTCAGAAGGAAGGATGAAAGTTTTGGCATTGTCTTAATGGTTTTCAGTCCTTTCTCGCCATGGGTTGGATGCCAGCGTCACACACTGCTCTTGTGCATCGTCCAAGAAAGTTTTACCACAGTGCTGCACACTCTGCACAACAGTTTTCCATCAGCGCGGTTCAGGAGACTGCAGCTTTGAAATGTATCTATTTCAAGAAAGTACCACGAGGCCGTCCTAGCCCTGCTCGTTTCATTTCCCTCAGCAGCCCAGAGTGCAAGACAGAGTCTCACATCGGTGTGAACTGTTTATCCCATTTTTAATGTTGTGATGTTTTCGTAAATAATAAGGCTTAATAATTCTACAGTCGGCTTGATTTCGGTTCAGGAGCTGTGTGCAGCAGCGTGCTACTTGTCATTGTGGCAAATTTAAACTTTACTCGATTGAGTGTCTGAGTGGAGCGCTTTATATTATGATTATTCAGAACCTATTAAAAGCATTAATAGGGCTTTTTCAGCAGATAATGTTTCTGTATATAGAAGATGGAAATGGCTTCTGTGACATCACCTGTGACTTAATAAATTCCTGTTGTGAAGCCTCAAGCTGAGCAGTTTCATCATCATGATCTTGTGTTTTAAGCTACGTGGTAGCTTTCAGACCCAGACACCCTTCCGTCTTTTATATACAGTCTGTGGAGTTGAGACAAAAAGGGGAACAGGAAAGCGTGTTTCCTTCTCTGTGCTGCATCCACTTAAAATGACACAGAAACCATAACATATACAACATGAGTTATTTATGAGTGTATCCTTCCTGGCCCGCTCTATCCCACGATTCATTGCGCAGCCAAAAAGTTTGAAATATTACTGCGTGCTGTGCATTACTGTGACACAAAATAAACCTTTAAGACGTTTGCAGGCGAGAATGTAGATGTGTAAACCTGAGGACATTGCTGAATTGCAGAAGTGCTCCGATGCGGATATGACCACCCGATTTCACGGCCACTCTTTTCCGGCCTTTGAAGGACCTGGTCTGCACAGGCCGGGTCCTTTTGAAGGATCCAGCTCCTGAGTTTGTACACAGCTCATATCTTTCGCCCTCTGGAGTCGACGGACTCGCTTGGGCATCCAAATTTAATTCAGTTCGATTTTATTTATATATCACCAAATCACAACAAACTCCAGGTGACAATTTAAGATGACGTAGCAGCAGGACACTGCGAGACTGCAAACTGCGCACCAGCTTTTAAATTGTGTTGATAGACCGAGTAAAACCAGAGTTATGATCGATAATTTTACTCCGTGCTTTTTCCTGTGTATCATCCTCACGCGTGCTGCGCATCCGGTGCAGGAAAAAAACGGGTTTCTTCAAACGTAGACCTGCATGTGTTTCTATGCTTTCGAGGGAAAAACTCCCCCAAAAAGCAGCAGTGATACTGATGGCACGTTTTTACATTGGAGAGAGAATTCCCCTTTAATAACCCACCTGACAAATAACAGTTTTTTTCTCACTATAAGAGATAAAGCTTTTACAAAAAATGGAAATTGCCATAAAATCAAAGTTATTTTAGTTCAACTTTTTTTTTTTTTTAATTTTAAATCTTGGGAAATTATTGGTGTGGCCCTGTGTGTAAGGACAGCGTCATGTTTGTGAGATGGACGACTCTGAAATCAGCGAGGGTGTGTTGTTTCATGTGTTGTGGAGTTGTTTGGTGGAGGGTTATAGGAGGGCGTGGCCTCTAAAGGTATTTTCAGGTGTAAAACCAAGTTATTGCGTGTCAGCAAGGTGTTGTTCCAAATTGGAGGGGCAGAACTTAGCAACCATTTTTTTAAAATCTGAGAACAAATGAAATTGCGTTTGTGTTTTGTTTGTGCATTTTGTAGTCTTTTTTTTTTTTTTTCCCCTGATCAGGGCCAAGTTGATTCATTGAAGCGTAAAATGAAAAATGTGTGTTTTATTCATTCAGCTTTCTCTACAAATATACCCACGAACAGCCCTGATGAATAACGTTTTGACTAATCTAGCATCAAACCTGAGATCCGTGGGAGCCGTTAGAGCGCAAACCCACCCCGGTACAAATATCCTGCTGTGTTTTTGTATTTTTGATATTTCATGAAGGGTTTAATAGCAGCTAAAACACATGTAAGCTTCCAAAATAAGATTAAAAAAAACCTTGCCGCCTACATTCTTTGTGTGCCTTTTGTGCTGCTGCACTCACTAGAAAGCTATTTTAGATGATTTTGAAAAGGAAAGACAGCCCTTCTTCCTTCTTGGTTAATCTGTTGCATTATTTATTCATTTATTTCTGGTATTTCTTGAACTCGAGTCATAAGGATAAAAGGATTCTCTTTGACAGATATTATGGAGCAAGTTTTTTTTATTTTTATGTTTTATATTAAAGAGCGAGAAAAAGAAGACCGGACTGATCCACAGTTGGCTGTTCACAGTGGTTTGAGGCCGTGGTGTTAAAAGGGATGGAGAGGCTCACTTGTGTTTCAGAAGCGCTTCCCTCTCAAGCTGTTTTTGTGCAAAAAGGAAACCTGAAACGTTCTCCGCCGCCGACATTGGCCGCCCTTGAGCAGCCGGTAGCAGAGGGCTGTGAAAGAATAGGACTTTGTGAATGTTAAAAGGCTTTATTGAAGTAAAGCTATTAGAAAATGTATTGTCCATGTTGCTGCCGGGCTGGATTTGGCCTGTGCACTTCTGCATTATCAAGTGTTGTACTGATTGGAGGTCCTATTCAGCAATACGTAACTGAACGAAGTAAGTTAGAAAACAAGAA
>JAMQGT020001876.1:0-13796 GCA_024447675.2 Pterophyllum scalare
GTTGTTTAAGTGTTCCCTTTATTTTTTTGAGCAGTGTATGATGTTTGTGGTAAATTACATTTTTTTAAAAAAATCTCTGTTGTTGGATTCCTGCCTTCGTTCACTTCCTTCTGTTTGGCATCAGCTAGATTCGAGGCTGGTGCAAGAATGCATGCACTGCATGTTTGTGATTCTGAAAACATGCAAATACCTGATCAGTACCTGGTCTAATGAGTTTCAAATGGCCAGGCTGAAGAGAGGAAGACGTGATGGAAGGATCATGTGAAAAATGTGTATTTAATATCATGTTTAAGCGACAGCGACAAATTATCCTGTCTGCAGGAAACTCGACATCTGCTGGTTAAGAAGACTGAAAAAGCAGTAAATTCAGGGAGCCTGCTTAAAAGTTCAGATACAATTTCTAACCAGATCAGTGTCCTCAGGATCTGGATATGGTTCTGTTGGCTCCATTTCTGCTGCCATGGTTTGCAGACAAGTGCAAAGTGGCAGGAATGAGAATCGCTGCTTCACATGGAGGGATCTCAGCGTCTTGTTCTAAAGACAGAGTGGTGCAGGACCAGTCGGTTGTGGTGTAGAGAGAGTTGAGTGTTTACTGGTCAGTCTACAGCCCTCCCCTCGAATTGTGATTAATGATCAAAAGAATAATACGATGGATATCAGGAACAGAAATTAGTTTCCTCTAAAGGCATCTGACAAAGAGGTATTTGAATAAGTGGTGCTACATTCTGCTTTATAGCACATGGATGAAACAGAATTAGCAAATGTATTAGCAACGGGAGTTTAATCAGAGCGCATCATTGATGCCTGTAGGGAAATTGATAATCTATAAGGTAAAAACATGATATGCACAATGATGTGGTGCAGCTCTGAGGCTGGATCAATATGCAAGTGCTGCATGAGAAAAAAAAAAGACTAAAATGGTTTCACACGAGGGCTGAAGGTACACCAGGTCAAAGGATGAATAAAATGCTTAAAAATGGATGAAAGATGGAAGTGCATCCCCACTGCAGGGCCAAGTGATGGGTCAAAATGCCATTAAAAATGAAGACTGGCCTTCTGTATAAATACTCACCCTTTTGGCACATTTCATCATATCTCCTGAATACTACATATGGCTCCTCTTGCATGTTAGCTGCCTGCAGATACAGGGCGTTTCTTTGAATATGTCCTGAGGCATCCACATGGTTTGCTGTATGTTGTAAATGATTTTTTGTGGGATTTTCAATTATGTATTAATTAATTTTTTTGTGAAGGCCGGAGGTGTTGAAATGTGTATCCCTGTTTAACACTGCAGTAGATCATACAAAGAAATAGAAGGTACAATTGAAAGATGCTGGTAATGAGCTGCAGCTTAATCTTGGCTGGTCTTCACTTCAAGAGCATCTTGTTGAGCATTATTTGTTTTGGTAACGTTTTAGGTTATCTCCACTTGTGCTCCTGGGATGTTCCTGTTGTTGCGTTGGTGTTCTTCAGTTCACACCAAGCTGACAACAAAAGGCAGAAACTTCAGTTCAGATGATTTCTGATGAACGTGCTCCCCCAGGATGTTACAGAAGAATTCTGTCTCAGCAGTTTGAACCTAGGGAACAAATTCATGGCAAACAAACCCGCGAATATCAGAAAAAAAACCTCCTGACCTGCTACCTTCAGATTGGAGACTGTAAACTCTTTGCCGTTAATGATCTTCCACAGAGTGGTTATATTAGGACTTCCACGGAGAGATCTAAAAATGGCAGCCCTACTGGATGCTGTTTGAAGGTGCACTAGAAGGTGACCTTGAAAGGGAGACTGGCCAAATTCAAATCAGCTAAAGTTTTTGATTTCTTTTATAACAGGCTCATTACCAAAGCCTTTCAATAAAACCTCACCTTGTGTGCTGATAGAAAGCACAGACGCATCTCAGCATGTGAATCCAGTTCTGTTAAACACGGACTGCAGATCTGACACAAGGTTGAAGAGTTTCTGATCTCAAAATTTCCAACACATAAATAAAAAATAAAGTAAGTAAATATATTGGTGAATAATTAATGAATAACAAGCTGTGGTTTTTGAGATGGTCCGGAGGATGCCAGCAACAGTGAATATCCTCGGATTTCTATGTTGTGGATTTACATAAACAGTTTCTCTACCTTTAGTTGAGTATTTCTTCATTTCGTATAAGTAGAACTTTTAGGGCTGAAGATGTAAAAGTGTTTGAAAAACAACTGAGTTCACTTTGATTTGAGATTGTTTTGTCTGCGTAGCTTTCTCTGAGATTGTGAATGAATTTTGAGCTTTTCTTTTAAGCCAGCGCATACATGAAGTCCTGAAAGTGCTGGAAAAGAGCTGCACATCAAGACTGAAAAATCTGAAAACGAGTCAATAAATCATGTTTTCACAAAGTTTGTTCTGTCAACACTTTTTAATATGGAGTGCTGTGAACTCTGCAGCCTCCGGTGGCCACGGTTTTCGACTGCAACACATAATACTGTGCGAGTTCTTTTTGTCTGAATTTCCAGTAAGATTTCACAGAATGAATGCAAATTGCATGTGTGTGCATACGCGTGTATTGTCATGTAAGAGCCCATCTGCAGTGTGCTGAGATGCAGTGAGTCCTCAGAGACTCTGGTTTCTCTCAGCGTCCCTCAGCACGAAGCCTCGGGAGGGGGTGGGGACAGAAGCGCAAGGGGACTCTTCATCAATAATTTATCATGCAATGCTGAAATCTGTCCCCACTGGAGTTTCTCTGTGGATAGAAAAGTAGGTCCCTGCCTGTCCACGGTTTAGAAGAGGGAGAACCCAGACAGACAGAGCAGCAGATCGACAGACGGATAAAGGAGAGGGAAGAGAACGAGCAGGGCCAAGGGAATTCTTCAAGTTTTTGCACAACAGTCTGTGGCTGCAGCACTGCAGAGGTAAAAGTTTCAAAATGTTAGAAGAGGAATAAGGTGATAGAGCGCAGAGAGAGGTTCTGCAAAGCAAACTGAATAGAGACGGGGTCACTGAAAGAGAGCACTGTTTTCAGTGACTGCACCGAAATGCTCCTGCACATATCCAAAAGTATGTGGATGCCACAATATTCCACCTTCTCTATATGTGATTGTTAGACAAGCCAAAACTGCAGACATTAATGCACTCTCACAATAGTTTTCAATGTTCTGGTATTTCTTCTTTTGGTGTCTTGTGAAATGACCACGACCAGCTAGCCTCATGTGTACTGATCCATGTCCATATCTAAAATCCAAATTCTGCAGTTAGAAGGTAGTTGGGTAAAGGTAAGAGAAAACCAGCCACTCATGCTTTAAAAAAAAAAAAAAAAAGGATGGGCCTCTTCAGTGTGAGGAAGCACTGCTGGATGTTGGGCCGGCCTCTGGTGGGGTGGGCGGCCTGTTGCCTCTGGTTCTTTGGGGCTCTTGCCCTTTCCCTCCTTCCTCTTCCGGCGTGCACATGGTTGCCATCGATCTTCAGTGTTCCTCACTGCGGATGGCCAGGCTCTCCTGGGGCTTGTCTGTCTGCCTCTGGCCTCTGGTTGTTGCAGCTTCTCACTGTCATTATCTGGTATTGCTGTATTACACATGTACAAATGTGAACAATAATAAAAACGAAGAAATAAATCAAATCAAAAGAAAAACTAACAAGAGAAGCCTATAGAGAGTTTATAGAGCTCATCTTGGAAAAGCAAATGTGTTTGGCATTCAGAGCATGATTCTGGGTTGCAAAAGGTGGCAGACAGGACAGATTATTTGAAAAAAAAAAAAATCTTGCCTTAGTCTTTGCCACAGCGCCTGCTCTCCCTGTTCACCCCTCTGTAATGCCTTGCTGCTTACTCACCAAAACTGAAGCACAAACTTCTTGGATGCTCTGTACCACACAGTCATTGGTCAGTTAATCCGATTAAAAATGCTCCAGCGCAACACAGTGTCTCCAATTCACGATAGTAAAATCTAGCAGATGCCAATTGGCCAATTGTTACACCTATTTTATCAAAGCGGCCACACCGTTTCCTGCTGCTAGGTGATATCACAAAAACTGTTGCTCTCCTTCCCTGAAGTGGGAAACTCATAGACGATTCCAAATTAGTTCACTGGAAGGTTTTCGCTTTCTCTTTTATAATATTATAAAACTTTTTTGGGAACTGGCAGTGGTGTGGTATCAGTAATGACACATTCAATATACTAGACAGTAATTGTCTAGTTGAAATAGCAGCACAAATGTTGTCTTTTTTATTTCTTCACTGAGCTGGACAGCTTTTCATGATCAAGTGTTTGGCACAGCGTGTGGTCAGGATACCTTCTTATGAGGGGTTTCCTGGGAAGAGGCCCTGGGGCTGACCCTGCACTGTTTGGCCTGAAAACACCCTGACAACCACCAGGAGGAGCTGGTAAATCTGTCTGGGCCTGCTGGTTTCAGCTGAGCAGTGGAAAACCAATCAATGGATGATAAACATTTGCAGTGCGCCGGCGACATTGACTGTAGACTTTACAGCATAGCAAGTTTTGAATACCTACCAATAAAAAATGTCAATTTCTTTTATGGTTGCAGCTTCCAGGGAGAATTTGTTTAACAGAGTTTGAAAATGTACAGTAGTCATTATGGCCTTAAGTGACACACTGGCTCAAATACCTTTTTGTGTTTTAATCACTTTGTGCTGTTGTGTGTTTTTTTAAATGATTTTTTTTCTTTGTTTGTATTGAGTCAAGTAATGAGATTAAAAAACAATGCTGGAAGTAAAAAAAAATGCAGCAGGTCAGACTGTAATGATCCTGCCTCTCAGCTCCAGAATATCATTTAACCAATGTGAGCCTGAATGACTGTCAGGCAGCGGTTCTAGGGTTTTATTAAGAGTGCCAGGTTGGAGAGCCAACATTTGACTGAGGCCTGTGCAGGAAAAATGCACACATCACTTTGTTGGTGTCTAGATTTTTGTTTAGAGGTTTTTCAGTGGATAGAAAAACTAATTTGTGCCTCCTCATCTCTTCCACCCTCCTGCCTGTGACCTTGGAATTAATCCAAGTATTCAATGTTCGATGATATCTCAATTCATAAAATGCATCTGGAGGACAGAGGAGAGATGAGGCTGCAGGAGGAGCTATAACCGAGGGTGCACGTGTGTCCTTTAGATGTGTATTTATATTTACTGTATATTTACATCATATACAGTTGGACTATGCAAACCATGGTGGGAGGAGAACTCTTCAAGCAACTCATTTCATTCACACGTTGTTTCAGTTCTGTGCGATTTTTTTAAAAATAGGCCTGATATCCTGAGCACTGTTCCATCTGAGGCGGTAAAAGATGCCGTACTTAATTGTTTTTGTCTTGTTAAACATCATTTAATTGACCTCATTTTGTTAAATGCTTGCTGCCTCGACTCCTCTCTGTGTGTATTTCTTCCTCCTCTCCTCCATTTGCATTTTAGTCAAAGCTCTGAATCCTTGGTCTTTATTTAGCTTCAGTTTCTGCTCCCTCAGTGTTTCCCTGTTAGTACCTGCTCTGCTGTCTCTGTTCTCACATGCTGTCCGAATCTTCTGGTCTGTTTAGCGTTTGTCTTTTGGTTATTTCTTGTTTTTCTTTGAAGGTTGCTTCCCTCTCATAGTTTCATAGTAGTTTATTTCCTGCATTGCGGTTGTCTTGATTGGTTTCATCGTTGTTGATCATGCTAGTCTGTGTCTGCTGGTCTCTGTGTTTCTTTGTTCTGCCGCCCTGCTTTGCACTTGAGAGTTTTCAGCGCTCTTTGTGTTATTTGGACTCTGGTTTGTTGAACCTTTTGTATTTCATTTTGGACATTTCACATCCGAATAAAGAGGCTCGCTTTTTGTTAACCTTTGCTTTGCTTGAGTCTCCATTTGGGTCCTCTTCACATCCACACTCTACTCTGCTTTGCTCTGCTCTCACTGTTTTTATCCACTGTTCACTGTTGCCACCTTTATCTCTGCATTCAGTCATTCTTTGTGCACATATATAGTCCTGTATTCTCTATTTTTGTCCTTTGCTTTCCATTAAGCTCACTTTTGTTCACTTACTTCTGCATTTGGGTCCTCCTCTAAACTGATCTTGACAGTCCTTTATTTTGACACTTTCCCCACACCATCCATGTATGTAAAACATCATGAGTCAGAAGGGAGATGTCTTTGCTGGCCACTGTATTCAAATATGGTCGGGGAACATGGCGGCTGCCACAAACCTGTGCCTGCTCTTATGTATTTTTAATAGATTAATTATAAGTTTATGACAATGCATCACTTTGTTGGAAGATGTACGCACACACTAATCAGTGTGTATTTATGAGTCCAACATTCTTTTTTTTTGTGTTAGATATCTTTAAATAATGGTCGCTGTCCATGTGTTTTGGGGAATTTTCTGATCCTTTAAAGCAGAAAACTACAGGCAAAGACAGAATAGGGAAGCTGGACAGTACAGACAGACACACATCAGATGTGTTCTCTGTTGTGGAAATAAAGATGATCATATCCATAAACACTGTACTGTATTACATTAAGGCTGCCACTAGCTGATCCAAAAGGGTCAATGACACACACACACTCGTACGTGTGTGTGTGTGTGTGTGTGTATATATATATATATATATATATATATATATATATATATATATATATATATATATATATATATATATATATATATATATATATATACATATATATATATATATATATATGGTCCTCGTGTGGGATTGGTGTAAAGATAAATTAATAATTGAAAGCCAAACTTGCTTCAGGCATGGCCTGCTGCCTTGAAATTAATTTTTTATAAGCGAGCAGATCTGTCTTCATCTCCCCCCTCCCCTCACTGTGCCAAAGTCTCCCTTTCTTTAAACACATTTTTAAGCTCCTCGCTCATCTATTCACAAGCTGAAAGTTCACAAACACTCTGATTTGTGTTGTAAAATTGGCTGTATTCTCTCTTTGTAATCTTGACATGCAGGTGTGACAAGCAGACAAGCGACAGCATCTTGATGAGTTTTCTCAGCATGTGGTGTCGCTGCGATACCATCTGATTCTCCTGTCTGTGTTAGTATTCTGATTTTGTCTCATCTATTTTATACTATTGATGAGCTGGTGGTGTTCTGCTCGGCCAATCAGGCTCAGACGTTCACTGACTGCTGAACAAGCTGAGCTGGCTCTACATCTTTTTCTCTATCATGTCTGACTTCACATTTATGGCGAAAACAACCCAAACCCAAACCAAAACCCAAACAAAACAAACCCCCCCAAAAAATATATCACATGCAGTCTAAACTGTGCTTTATCTTCATCATTTTAAGGCAGCAGCAGCTGTAAACTAATTGTACATGACCTGCTCAGCACCAAACAGCAGACAGACACAGCGAGGGAGTACAAGTGCAAGTTTTATTAATATATTTATGACTTATTTTGCTATGAAATGGTTGTGATCAGACAGCCTCACCACATCCAGCACATGCACTTAGCAGACAACATCTCCAACATCAACACAACTTTTTAAAACTATATCACAAAGGGAGATCACAGAAGATTCATGGATGTAGTGAAGGAGGACGTACAGAGGGCTGGTGTGACAGAGGAGGATTCTGGGATAGGGGGGAGATCGAGGCAGGTGATGCTAAAGGGAGGAGCCGAAAGAAGATTTCAACCAAGAGTAGATGTCAAGAAAAGACGGCCAACTGACAGTCATCCTGCTTTCATTCAAAAATGTTTGCTGGGTCTCGACTGTGTTGGTGCCTCAACACAACTGTCTGGCAAATAATGCAGCTTGCTGTCAGGTTAAAATTTTTTTATTTTATTTGATTATTTTATTTGCACAACACTAATTACATATCTGTGCCATGCACCCATACAGTATGTAGATGCACCTTACTAACCAACCCAGAGAATCCACCTTCTTGTCCAAATATGTTTTTTTTTCAGGTCTCCAAAAAACTGACATGATGAAACTAAAGGGATCAAAACTCCCCATCAACCTTTAGAACTGAAGAAGCTCAGATGAAAGAACCCAAAGAAGTCCAGCTGCCTTCATCTCAAACACTTTAGTCTACCATGACCTGTATGAGTGAGATCCTACACAGACATAGTGATCTTATCCAAAGTGTCATATTGTGTGACTTAATGATGACTTCAGCCCCCCAGGGGTGCAACCGCAGCTTTTTATTTCACTTCTATAATTCAATAACCCTTACTTCATCAGCAAAAACTAATAATTTACCAATTTATGTACATCTAAATCTATAACTCCATATTTTCTTGTTTCTGTGTTATCTGTACACACGCACACAGCAGGAGTCCTCTTTGAATAGACTTGTCTGGTGACAAATAGCTTATCTGCTGAGTCGGCTTCATCCAGAACAATGACTCACGAAACATTATTTTTGACCACCTGCCTGTCAGTGTCTCTGTGCATATTTGTGCACATGTATGAATACAGTGGAAATGGGAACAAAGCTGAATTTGTTTTGTTCCTTTAACTAAATGTAAAGATTTTTCAGCAAACAGAAGTTCAACAAATTTCAGCTTTTGTGGATTTTTTTTTTTTAGTCACTGAACTATGCAAATGCAGAAAACAATGTTAAATGATCATTAGTGTTTTTATTTGTGTTGATTAGTTATGTTATGAAGTGTCTGAGAAGTGGATTCATTAGACGACATATTGTGCCAGTTCATCTCCAGCCTCTCACGCTGCATGATTGTGGAGCATTTTCAGAAATAACTGTTAAGGGCTACTGCACATTTAGATACATTTGCAGCACTAAAACAACAAGGTTGTCATTTATGGAAGAAAATTAGTCAACAAGAGCAGTGTGAGACTGCACATCCACCCACCACAAACTCACTGTAAAGATGTTGAGAGCAACTTTTCCAGACAGGACAGATCACAGTAACGTGAATGTTGAAAAGCTTTATTGAAAAGACATCTTGACAAATGTAAATCTTTATGTTAGAAATTAGATTTAAAAGCTACGCTTTCTTCTTCAATCCTGCAAGCTCCTCAGACAACAAGCAGACCCACAGCATCGTATGCAGTGACACTGCTCCTTAGTGTACCACGCAAGCGTGTGAAAACAACACATTTTGACTGTCCAGAGTGTCAGGCAGAATTGTCCATTTAGTGTGTATTCGTCAAGTTTGACACTTCATGTCATATATACGCAATGATATTCTGCATTGAATCTGCGTTGACTACAAGACTTAATCTCTTTTAAACCCCACCATTGGTAAAAAAATAAAAAATAAATCATGCAAATCCATCTATAGCTGTTGCATAATCCTGCTAATGAACAGACAAACAAACCAAATCAGTCACATAATCTCCTGCAGCATGCATGCTTTCAAGTGACACCACAACGGCAGCTGAATTAGGACTCACAGTGAGACTGAATAACTAAAGATTAAAAAAATTTCTCAGAGGTCAATAATTATGAAGGACTGCATGTACGACTCTGTCCTGTTGAAGTATTTTGACTGATGGATGATTTTCCCTCTTAATGCAGTGAAGGTGCTCCGATAAGGTCATGATTTTCAAGTCATTGGAGTCATTATTATTGCAATGACTGCTCATGATTTAGTGTGTGTGTGTGTGTGTGTGTGTGTGTGTGTGTGTGTGTGTGTGTGTGTGTGTGTGTATGTGTGTGTCTGTGTGTGTGTGTGTTTAAGCCCTGCAGCTGGATTCACCTGTCAGTGTGTGTGACAGCACAGCTCACGTTAGCCCCTGGCCACTCGCTCCGATCCCTCTCGATGCTCAGTCGACTCTCATTTATTCAGTTTCCTCAAAGGCTACTTTTACAGAGTCGTGGACTCGCATATTTAACATCCCATTACGACAAATTCATTTTGCACTTTTTGACAGCCAGTAGTGAGAAAGAAGTGAGCAAGCAGCAAAGTTGCACCGAATGATTTTTTTTTTTTACTAAGAAGGGATCATACAAGTATTAGTATACAGAAGTTGTTCCTTGTAATGAGAATAACGTCAGTGAGTGCCTCTCCTCAGTATTTCAACATTTTTCTTCTTGCTGTTTTTTATTCTTTGACTTCCATAACTTTATATTTTTGTTGTCTGTCACCAACCAGCTAATTTCAGTTAAACATTCTCATGAACCCACTGCACACTTCCACTAAACAGTGCAGTAATATCAGCATGTAGCTGCTGAGCATAGTGGAACTAGGTAGAGCTGTATGAAAATTATTACTCGTGCTGAACATGGCCCCAGTCTGCATGTCCTCGTCCATTTACCTGAAGTTTCTCATCTTTCTTAAACTATTATGTATCATATCTAGCAAGACAGGGGTCTGGTCATGGTGGTCCACCGCTATCAGCAACACAAACTCTGGAAACCACAAAATTCAAATCCTAAACACAAAATAACTGAAATAACCTTCACAGCACTTTCATATTTGTCTTATGATGATATTCCCATGAGTCTTTGTGGTCACCACTGCAGGACTGTCTGTAATCCATGAGCCTCCTGTTTCTTTCCCTAGCTTAATGAGCTAGTGGGACTTGATGCAACACTATTCATCATAAAACTAATGAGTGACTCTGATTTAACTGACATAAATGGAAAAAGAAACACTGCATTAATAAACTATAAAACCATACAGTTGCTGTTTCACACTGAAAGCATCAGCATTAAAGTTTTCAGCTGTATTCATAAAATTATATACTCTACACACTTGGTTGTAGCTTTAATCCTGTCTCATTCAAATACTCATGTTTTTGTCACAGTCTTACCTTTGGCATTCGGACATTAATACAGTCTTAAAAATCTCCAACCTAAGCCACTGCC
Organism: Pterophyllum scalare; assembly: GCA_024447675.2. Classification (NCBI taxonomy): domain Eukaryota; kingdom Metazoa; phylum Chordata; class Actinopteri; order Cichliformes; family Cichlidae; genus Pterophyllum; species Pterophyllum scalare. Next base: position 10,757 of record JAMQGT020001876.1, read on the forward strand.
ATCTCTCCAGCCTGCTAACTTGGGCTTTGTAGATTTCAAAAGCATTTTATGTTGGTGGCCAATAGTGAAAAGGATTTGCTACACTACAAGTTTTTACATGCTGTCTTGGTCTTGTCTTGATCCACTAAGCACATGTAATGTCATCTACTCCACTGCTGTGAGAATTAAGACCCCCAGTACTCAGCTGTTACATAGCAGTTCCCTTTTGGGGAATACTGAACTTTTCCTAACCTCCAAACGACTGAATGCCTGGATGTGTGAAAGAGAGAACCGTTTGCCGATGCTAAACGCTGTAAATGCTGTGATTTCAGCTTTCTGTGCTTCTAGCAAGTGGCTGAAAAATTCAGTTAGTTCCACAAAACTGGGCCTTGGAGTCCAAACTATTCAAACAAACTCCTGTGATTTATCATCTCGGATACATAAACACTCAAACAATATTCATCACAAGTTTGCAAAAGAGGCCCCACTGTATGAAAAGGATCTATTCAGCGGGAGAGAAATACAAATGTGGTACGCATGAGCACCAACATGAATAATCAGAACAAGCATTACATTATATTCACTTGTTCATTAATTATTATGAAGATAATTGTAAGTGAAATGTACAGCAAATGGAAACCTGAACTTTAAAATGATGCGACACATCGAGGTGTCATGTTTGCTGCAGGATTAGTGAGCCACAGAGGAAGTAAACATACAGAGCTCAGTCTAGGGAGCGAAATCAATAATTCATTTTCAGGATTTGTTCTGCTCCGCAAAGCTGACTATCATACTCGGCTGCAGTAGTAACCTGTGTCTGTGTGTTCAATCTGTGTACATGGCTACAACAGCACGAGATGATGCTTTACATTTCCGCTGGGACCAGACAGAGATTTTTGTTTCATTGCTTTTTTTTGAGTTTATATTCTTGACTAAATGAGCAGCACAAGAAGAATAATTTCAATAATTTTCAAAAGTTAGATAAGTCTTGCATATCTTTATCATTTGCTACCAATAATCCAAGAGCTGCTTTGTACTGTGTTACACTGCTCTTCTATGACAAAACGTATTGGGTTACATCGGGAGGAAGTTGGTGGTCATCACTGTGCGTGTCTGAAAAGAGTGATGCCATTGATACTTATGGGACGTGTTTAATGTGTCATTATAATCTCAGATAAAATCATAAATTCAGATGCTCTTTTCATTTGGCCTTTCATTCCTCTCAAAGTTTTACTTTATTTATGGGATAAAACTTAAAGCTGTGGTTCCACCTACTTTTTTTTTAAATACAAAAAGGAACAGACACAAATAAAAGAGAAGAAGACTATTTTAGTATAGCACCGACCAAAGAAGAGGGCAGAATTTAACTAGTACAGTGCTGCATTGTGCTAAATAATAAGAACATCAGTGGATTCCTCATACGTTGTCTCACTGTTTCTCACAGCATGTTATGTTGTAAATGTAACGTTTTATGGAACTCATGTCACAAAATTACAGCCCCCCAAATTAACTACTATCACATTAACAAACACTTTAGCCTCATAAAAGCTTTATCTTCACTCTAATGGCTTCTTCAGTCGTCATATTAATTTCCTCCATCATCTTCTGCGTCTGCTGGATGTGTTTTCCATCCCCACCTGTGTCATGAGGCAGTGAGGCAGGCAGGGTTGGACCCAAATGCGGGACTCAAATCAGGACTCGGGAGGCTCATGTGAACTAAAATAAACTCAGGTTTTATTGTCAGTTATATACAGACTAGGAATCACAGAAAAACACAGAACAAGATAACTCACTGCCCAGAGGAACGAGGGTACGATGCAACAAGGAACTGAAGCAGACGCAGATGATATATACACGAAAGGTAACGAGGGAATAGTAGAAACAGCTGGGGAGAACAGGTGAACAGAGACACACTAACGAGACCGGGGGAAGCAAAACTGAACACAATGGACAAGGGACAAGGGACAAACAAAGTAAAACAGGAAGTAACAGAACACGGGACACAGAAACACAGACACAAACATAGGGAAGGCAGAGCAAACAATAAGCACCAACATGAAATACTCAAAACTGAACCCATAAAGAATTATACAAAACACTAAATTGCAAAAGCTAAAATACCCTAAAAAAAAAGATCAGAGACATGAACAGAAACTGAAAGAGCAGAACACAAAACGCTGGGTCACAGACCCAGGATCATGACAACCTGTGCCTGAGGCTTACCATGCAGGTCCCCCAGCTAACTTTGCCTAATGAATAGTGAACGTCTCTTGTCAAGCAGGATCAGAGGGAGCAGCAGGGAAGCGGGTAAAGACCAAGGATTGGAGAGAGGTGAGGGAGTTTGGATCGGATGGTTAGGATGATGAGGAAAGTAGTTTGTGTCAGAGTGGGATCATCTTTCCTGCTGAAGACTGAAAAAGTGTATTGTGAGAAAAGCACGTAAAGTAACAAAAAGATGATTCTCGTCCATCTGTGAGAGACAGTTAGACAACAGCTGGACAACTTGGATCATTTTGAAAACTGAAATGCATGATTGATGAGGTTGCGATCAGATGACTGACTTACCCACTGCAGAATATTTAACTTCTGTTCAACTTCTTTACCTTAAAAAAAATCCTGTGGGTTGCTGTATATTTAGGCTCGTCTGTACTGTGAAGTGACATCAAATCAGCTTTGCTGTATTTGTCTGAATTTGTGTAGAAAATATCTGCAAAATACTTCAAAATTCATCATGCCGCTTCTGTCTTCTGTCACATCATCAATAAATGCCGGTGACCCAGTGCTGCTGAAAGGCCTGCTTGTCCATGATTAATAAATGCTTCCTTCATGCTTTACAGATGATGTATCTTAAGATCACAAGCCATTCCAACTCTTCTTCATACATTTTTTTTCTGTCATTCTGGTACAATTTGATCTTAGTTTCATCTATCAAAAGGTTGTTGTTCCAAAGTAACATATGGCTCTTCTATTCTTGAGACTGATACATTTTTCTGACCTTTGCTGTGACCCTGTATTTTCTTGTGTGTATCGCAGAATTGGATGATATGTCGACATCAAGGAG
>JAMQGT020001877.1:0-10576 GCA_024447675.2 Pterophyllum scalare
AGTATTAACGCAAGGGGGCCGAATAATATTGCACGCCCCACTTTTCAGCTTTTTATTTGTTAAAAAAGTTTGACACATCCAATAAATTTCATTCCACTTCACGATTGTGTCCCACTTGTTGTTGATTCTTCACAAAAAATTTAAATTTTATATGTTTATGTTTGAAGCCTGAAATGTGGCAAAAGGTTGAAAAGTTCAAGGGGGCCGAATACTTTCACAAGGCACTGTAACTGTTTTCTGAGGTCCCTGTGACCTCTGACCACCACGGTCTAACTTTTACACTAAGGCTGAAGCACTTGAAGACAACTGGACTTCTCCTGCTTGGTTTATCCGAGAGGCTTCTTCAGTTCTAGAGATTTGGGGAGTTCCCCCTTTTAGGAGATGGTCCTGAGAGTCATTGGCATGATGTCATCATGTCACAGGAGCCAAAGTGTGTCCTTTGCTGTTTCTCCTCCAACATGGGCGAGGTGAACACTGGGTCTCTTCAACAGCTTTTAAAACTGAAGCCTCTCAGATTACAGCTCAAATGTCTTCACAAACCAACCCAGAGGACCGCCTAGTGGGGCAAACTACACCCATCACACCGTGTTAACCCCGTTAGCTGTCGCATGAGAAATTTAAAATAATGATGCAACCTTGACCTCCGGCAGTTGATCTCTGAATGATCATGAAAGGTTTCATTAAAATCCTTCAAACCGTTTCTTAGATATCAAGTGGACATGAAACAAGTTAAAGATTTAACCCTGACCTTTGACCTCTAGAAGTTGATCACTGCGCATCATCTCGGTGAACTAGTACAGTGCAAGTAACAGTGACCCCACATACATTCCCAGCCTTGCTTTGGTCATAGGCTATCTACCCCTGAAGTTCAGTAAGCGCTGGCCGAACGGTTCTCGAGTTACTGAGCGGACACCTCAATGGTCGCCGCCCACCCACCGCAGGTGATCACCTGATACATCTCGTATAAAAAGCTGTATAAGAACCAGTCTATTTAGCACCCACTCTCTCTTACTTCAGGGCTCATGTATATGAGCGTCCACGACAGAAAGAGTGAATCTTACAGTACTTCCCAATGTGCAAAGTTCAAGACAGAAAATGTAGCAGATCAGTTCAAATTATTAGTCTGTGATTGAAAAGCAAAGACCTTTATTTAATGTACTTCACACTTTTTGGACCTGTTTGAGGTCGAAGGTGTCAGCAGTGCAGACTTGTTGATCCGCTTGTTCCTCCACCAAACCTTCCTAAAGCCTTCATCCCTGAACACGAGGACTGCTTTGTTCCTTTATTTTACCTGATTTATTACTGGCTGCTGTGACTGGCAGGAAGTGCCTTCAGACAGGTCTGATACCCCTAACCTTGTTTAAGTTCTATGAGGCAAAGAACATAAAGGTCAGGCTAATGAACCCTGAGAGGTCTAAGTGACCCTAACAGCTAAGCTATCAGAAAAGTGATGTTCTTCCACATTCTGGCAATCAGAGGACCAAAAGCAAAACACACAAACACACACACACACACACGACAAACTTTGTTTTTCACAGGGTTGTGGTTATATCAGTAATGACGCAGACCTGACAGGATTCACTTTAACCACCTTTACAGACGAACTGTGTGGGAATTAAATCCTTTGAGATGCTTTTGAGATTCGAGCCTTTTAGAACGGATGGCTGGGAGAACCAGATGGTCACATGACCTCCAACCATCATACAGCGAATCAGCCTCAATTACATCACTCTAAAGTTGGCCGGTCAGCAGTGGTGGGTCACTATCTCCTCAGCTTCCAGCAAATTCTTTCCCCAAGTCTTTTTATTTTCCCTTCCTGGCTCATCAATGCTTCAGACTTCAGTAAGAGCCAAACTGAGTGGGCTGGGAATCCCTGACAACCCGCTGCAACAGTGAGCAGCCATATGGCCCAGCCTGTGTCCTTCTAATCCAGTACAAGCTGTTGGTATTTGCTGCTTCCTCACAGCCCTCCTCCCACCCACGGCTATTTTTACCAGGACAATCCCGTCCACATTACATTCTCAGGTAATCTCAGAGTACTATCACAGGCAGATGTCAGGAGAACCATCGCTGGAGGTCACGGATGGACTGGATCAACTCCTCATCAGAAGCCTCTGAGAACACTGCAATACACACACAGAGAAACTCCATTAGAAGCCAACATCCATAACAGACTCGTTATGCAAAGCATAAAGAAAGCAGCTGCACACAGGTGGAGCCGGGCGCCTCTCACACCCAAACAGGGATTTGGAACAGCGGCGCACTTCTGTTTTTGCCATGAATTTGTATTTTCTGTCTTCATCATCACTGCACGTGTGTGTGAGGTGCAGTGCGGATGCATGACTTATAAGTCTGCATCAGTCATGTGACTTCTGCCTGCTGTGTGTCATAAGCGCTGCATTTTTGCTCGTTACAGTCGAGGTCATTTTTTTCTCTGAAATGAACGGATGTGTTTAGTCTAAGAGTCGATTAAGGGAACACTGGGTTCCACTCAGAATAAGCCTTTAGATATAAAATGTGTTCACTGTAACCTTTGGCACCAAAATAATAACCAAGTCACTCCATGTCAGTTCATCAGAGGATGCCCACCTGACCAACCCAAAAATCTGGGAACAACGAACTTCCACAGAATGCCACCGAGGGGTGGGGCTGACTTTTCATTTTAAAATGACATCATGCAGAAAGCCAGTTAGGTCCTTCAAAGGTTTTGGAGTAAACACGGATAACGTGTTCAGATATTACAGCTGGATATGAAGAAGAGCACATTTTCATCCCGTGATGTGACCCATATACCAAACTCAAATGGACCTGTTTTCTCAGTAAAAGCAGGCTTCTGGTAATATTTCCAACATTGTTGCTGATCTCTCAGAGACTGGTTTTGGAAGTTAGTCATGCTCACCACCGTTACACACAGTTATGTGTTTGTGTGCCGGTAAAACAGTTCAGGACTCAAACTAAATGTATTACTGTTATTGTCAGTGAAAACACTTTCCCACTCCCAGACTAACACGGCAGCGTTATTACTCACGTTCTGCTCCGTCGGGGTCAAACGGATCAGATCCCTCATCACTACTGTCCGAGTCCTCGGAGTCGCCGTCGTCACTGGTGCCAGCAAGACCATCGGCAATCTGAGGGAGGAGGATTAAAACAGAGCCACACGGTCAGTGTGAGCATCACTTGGATAACATAATGTAGAACACAGTGCGGATTGTTACTCTCTCAGTCCAACTCCGTAGGCCTTCACCTGAGCTTTGATATATCATATATGATATATATATATCATCATCTCGGTTCTGTGTGGAGGAGCAGCAGCTCCTCCTGAGTGATCGAGCTCAGACACTCTTCAGAGGAAGCTCTTCTCTGCTACATGCATCTCTGATGCTCCCAAAGCTCATAGTTCATCAGTTCTCTCCACAACAGACCGACCACACACCTACAGAGGCTCAATTCAAATGATGATGCAGCAGCTAGAACATTTGCCGAAATGTAATTACAGCAACTCAAAATGGTGCTGAGTGCTGGGGCACACAGCAAACCTTCTGCCATCCTGGAGGAGCTGGACTACCTGTGCAGCCTCTGTAGGGTCCAGGTACGGCCTCATGCTACCAGCAGTGACCCTGACCCTAGCCACACCAATATCCCACAGGCTTCACTCACTTGATGCTAAACTCTGATTAAAGTGTTCCTTCATTTTTTGGAGCAGTGTATTATTTTAATATTTAGAGGAGGTGCAATAGGCCTGCACTACGGCTCATATTTACTATACATAAACAGAGTTAAACAGGAGACTTATAAGTACTACTCCAGGAAACTAATATAATTTCAAATGATTAACTAAGTGGCACTGAGGACTTCCCCTCATCAATCCTTCTTAATGTTTACAGAAAAATGAAAAATGGAAGAAACTGGCTGGGCGATGGATTCAGGGAGTACCTCTTCATCTCTGCGGGAGTCGGCTCCATCCTCATTTTCTGCCTCATTGTTATTGGCCAGTTCCTCTATGAGCGGGTCTGTGTCTAAATCATCATCGTCATTGGAGTCTGAGGAATCGTCATCGTCCTGATCTTCATCATCCTGGAAGAGCACAGAATAAATGATGAAGGGAATGTTGACTGAACCACGATCTTAAAGGCCAGAAAAGATCAGGGAGAAACATCAGAAGCAGCAGGATAATAGGAGAAGTAGAAGCTTTAAACACACGTCACTGATATCAGCCCACGATTAATGACTAAATGCACAAGTCAGGATGACATCACAGCCCTGTTTCATAACAGAAGCCCTTCAGGAGACGTCTGATCACCTTCTACAAAACCTATAAAGAGACCGGCTCTTTACCTGGAAGGTTCTCACTGTCAGCTACTGCCAGCTGTTCAGGGACCGAGGTCAGCTGATCGATATGGGCTAAGCCAATCAGGCATGAGAACGAGGCTGCACATCATTTGCATATATTATCACAGCATTAGCAGCCTGAAATCCTCCATGTCGTTTACTCTGCACTTCAGATAAATACAGCCAAAGTGTACAAAGGAACTAAACATCCAGGAATATGAATATGATGCTGCACATCTTTGAAGAGTAAAGAACACGTATCAGCAGCTGTTAGGTGTCCATCAGCAGCGATGAGCCTCCACATGAAGGTCATCACAGACAAAAGAAAACACAAGCATACTATCCGAGGACACAAAGCTGCTGACATCAAACACACCTCATCATCATCATCGTCTCCCTCCTCCGCTAGTTTCTGTCGTCCCACCTCGTACAGACGGCACACCGTGTCCAAGCTCACCGTGTCCTCGTTCTACAGAGCAAACACAACACGTTAACATGTATCTGCAGTCGAAGGACACAAACGCCTCATAGTTTTATTATCGTTTCTCTTACTGGTCTAATATCAGTGTCCATGTAGCAAAAATGCTCTAGTTAGTATGACCTTTAATTTGCATGCAAGCAGAAAATGGAAAAAAAAGATGAGACATTATATAATTAATCTTTTTGGTTTTTATGCTTTTTATGTTCTTCAGCTCGCTTGACTTTAGCTGAACCACAAAAAAAACAAACAGATTATTTAACTGTGTTTCTTGCATTCAACATCCCATCTTCCCAGGATGGTTCCAATCTGGCAATGCCTGAGTACCTCAATGACAGCCAGGTAGCAGTCCTTGGTGTCTGTGCACAGGTCAAAGATGTTCCTCTTCACATCCACTGTGGCTGAAAAAGACCCAAACAAACATCGTGAAATGAAAGCGTTGTTCACTCTCATCAAACCTCAGCCACATCAAAGCAGGAGAAAGATGGTGCTTACAGAACATCTCACAACAACACGAGCACAGCGGGAGTTTTTACACCAACATCAAAATAAAATGTAACATTTACTCTGCTCAAAGAAATTAAAGGAACACTTTAAAAGTCATCGGAGCTCACTGGGATTACACCTTTTCAAAAGGGGGGGGCCGTCATAGTGAAAGAGGAGGGGTACACTTGTACAGGTCGCCTGTCACAGGACTAACACAGAGAGACACACAACCTTTCACACCTATGGGTAATGTAGAATCACAGTTAACATAACCCCACTAACTAACCCCACGTTGCATTGCCGTGCACCAGGAGGAACCCAGCACCCACTGCAGCAGCGTAGGGTCTGACAGTGGGTCCAAGGATTTCATCCCTGGGATTTGAAAGTGCTCATCCTGTTCCTCCTACAAAAGGTGCAGATCCTGGTCCTGCTGATGGGTTAAGGACCTTCTCTGGTCCTGTCCAGCTCTCCTGGAGTATCTGCCTGTCTCCTGGAATCTCCTCCATGCTCTCAGACTGTGCTGGGAGACACAGCAAACCTTCTGGACTGCCTGTGCAGCCTCTGTAGGGTCCAGGTATGACCTCATGCTACCAGCAGCGACCCTGACCCTAGCCAAATGCAGAACTAGTGAAAAACATTCAGAAAAGATGAGGAGGGAGAAATATGAGCGTCCTCCACCTGTAACACCATTCCTGTTGTCTCACTGTTGCCCCTCTACTGCACCTGTTGGTAATTTGATGAACACCAAAGCAGCTGAAACTGATGAACACCCCCTCTGATACTTACTGACCTCATCAGTATCCCAGAGGTTTACTGACTGATGCTGAGCTCAGATTAAAAGTGTTCCTTTAATCTTTTGGGGCAGTGTATGAGTATTTATACTGTATTTGGCCAACGGTAAGAGGGAGGAAATGCAGCCTTACCGATGGGCTTGTAGTCTGTAGCATCAAAGGTTCTAAAGGATGAGCCGAATGGACTCTTCATCTGCTGGTCCATGGCATCATCCTCATCATCAGCTTGGAGCATAGCTGTATGTGAGAGCAGGGAGAGGAAACACACCAGGTCATTATACATCACTGCGTGGTGACTCAGCTCCTCACCGTGCTGCTAATAACGCCGACACATGAGCTCATACCTCCGTACATGACGGTGGCGTTGCTGTTGAAGACCACCCTGCACTGGTCGAGGGCGGGGACAGTGTGCAGCAGGTGGAAGGTCCTCAGGTCCCACTGACACCTGATGTCAAGGTTGAAAACTACAATCCAACAGATCCACACGCACCTCTTTTTGCTCCGTCATTGTTACAACTACGCTTAATAATGTGACCTCCACCTGTCTGATAGAATCTCATTATACATATAATACATCACACAGTAACAGGCTTGTGCTGCTCTGGAAGTTAAGACAGAAGATAATAAAATTATACACTGTCGACTCATTTTTATGTTGAGCTCTGAGCAGAAGTCCTCAGATCTGTGAGGTGGATAAAGACCATCCTACAGGCAGGTGAACATCCTCACCCATCTCTGTGTTAATGACATTAATGTGAAGATCCTTCTGCGTGAGGCTGCAGCCAATCTTAAGATTAGTGTTATTAATTTTAAAAACTGATATTTAACACCTCAAACTCTGTAAGAACCAACAATACAAACACTCCTATGTATGCTGGGATTCTCCACTCGTCCCTGCTCCATGTTCATTCAGGTTTCCAACTAACGGCATTAATGAGGACAGAATTACGTGAAACTTTGCTCTAAGCAAATAAGCTCATTCCCATGTAAACGGCTCATTTGCATATTCATTTCATTAATGGGATGTGAGGATACAATCTCCGTGTTGATGATGACTTCCAGGCTGTTGGGATGGAAAACCCCGCTGATGTTCATGTTGAACTTGTCAAACTTGTGGATGGCCCGTGACGCCCGCACGTCCCACAGCACCCCATCGTTGAGCACCAGATCATCGGTGGGACTGAACGTGGCACAGTTCCTCTTGTAGTTGTTGGCCAGGGCGGGGGCATTCAGGGTCAGAGTCTTCTGACCTGTCTGGATGTCGTAGATCTGCAGAACATGAGGAACCACCACGTCCAAATAAGATTAACTCCACATCTACAGATTTACTGATGCGTAGATCTCTAAGTTCCAGTTTCGTCTCTTATCGTGAGTAAATGCAGAAACCGTTGTGTGACCTACGTTTGCCACTTGGTCTTTGGTGCCGATGACTCTGTCCTGAGAAAGTTTGCTGAACTCCACGTAGTGATCGTCTGCAAAGGAGTTTCTGCGAGAGAAACAAAACCTCACCATTAAGAGCCGACGCAAGACACACAGTCTGTGAGCAGGCGTGTGAAATTAAACCTGCGACACGTTTACCTTTTACTAAAGACTCCATCCATGCTCCACAGAGCTGACAAAAGGGCGCTGCGTGAAGCAGAGGTCAGCAGCAACTTCCCATCCTAACAAGCACATACAAGCAGCAGTTAATACGAATGCACAGGTGTTTATTAGAGACGCTCATTTACCTGCCAGTTAAGTTCTACAAGTTATTTCAGAAAATAAAACCCACATTACAAGGTGACAAATGTTTGTCACCTAAAACGATGATCACCAGGGAGAGGTGTGTTTAAATGTTTGTGCAGATACCCTGGAGGGTTCGAGGTGTGTGATGGCAGATGTGTGGCAGATGTAGTTGGCCTCCTCTTCTCCAGAGAAGACGTTATAGAACTTGAGGTGACCGAAGCAGGTTCCCAGCATCAGGAAACGCTCGCAGGCTGAGAAGGCACAGCAGGTAAAGCCGCTCTCGTCTCCGACGCCCTCGTGGAAGACCGACATTGGACGAAACCTCAAAATGGGGAAAAAACAGAGCAGATGGGAGGAGACACAAAGGTACGTTTTTCCTGGCTTAAAATACACTAAAAATACGGTCTGTGAATTCTGCGCAGGTACGAGTCTGTTCATTACCTGCTAAATATCAGATGTCTATCCAGGCACCCGCGGCCCACACCTCCGTATTTCGGGTACAGCATCCTGCTCCCCAGCCGAGCAGTGAAGTTGGCAGATGCTTGCCGTCTCTGCTTGGGCTCCGGGCAGCGGTGGGGGGTGAACAGAGAGAACGGGGGGCATGTAGTGACCGGATTGGGGCAGCGGGCGTGTTGTTCCCTCAAGTACTCCGTGACGATGCTGTCGAGGGTCGGAGGGGAAGGAAGGTGGCGCTCCATCTGCTTCTTCAATGCCGGAGTCTGATGGAGAGAGAAGAATGAATGAGGGAGCTTAGACCCGTCCCTGTATGAGGGTATCTGTACAGCAGGCAGTTATAAGTTCAATGATTTTAATCACCAGTTACCCTCTTAGTGTTTGGTGGGAATTCTAATTTAAGGTTCAGTTCTTCGAGCTTGTACTAAAAGTTACAAGACCAGCTTCAATGAAGGGTGGATGGTGTATTAAGGACCGTGATAATTAGGTGATTGTGATCATTGGCCTTTAGCTCTAATCAATCAATAACAAGCCAAACCAAATGCATCACTGACCTGTATGAAAGCACCGTGGTCCGACTTTCGTTTCAGTGCACAAAACTTTTTTCCTGAGTTGCAATTGGCCACTGGGCGTTCCCGTGAGAACAAAATCCGGCCAATGGGATATGAGCTCTGTCCCTGAGGTGAAGTATGAGGAGGAGGAGGAGTGATGTGGGAAGAGGGAGATGCAGAGGAGCATGAAGGGTGAAGAGGTGCCAGGGATTGAGAAGAAGAGGGGGAAGGACAGACTGAAACAACTGAGGACAGGGGAGAGGCTCCAACATGGCGGGCAAGACGAGCTGCAATCCCGCCGGCTAACCTGCAAGTCCTAGGTACTGCTGAGGCGGAAGGTGGAGGGGTGACGCAGAAAGGGGACGGGCTCGGACAGAGGGTTGCTACGGGTAAATTTGCCTCTTTAACAAGTGTGTTTGCTGTGTCGTGGAGCCCTTTGGCCACTAGGTGGTTCCTGATCAGTATGAGGAGCTCCTTCTCAGAAAACGTGATGCGTGACCGGGCGACCACGTTGGCCTTCTGCAGGCGAGACAATGACACGTCCGTGCCCTTGAGGAGACGCTTGCCGGACACTCGCTCGGTCAGCTCGATGGCGAAGCGGCAAAAGCGGACATGCTCGCTTCGTTTGTCCTGCAGCACCGGCTCCTTCATCAGCTGGGGACAGAAACAAGGTGTGAGTATGGCGTGCCCCTCCGCCCCACACACGCACACAGTAACATCTACTTTGCTTACATCACACTGGTCTGTTAAACCTTCATGAGGGGAAAAACAGAGACTGGTTCTTATCCTTTACTCCGGCGGCGCTCTCAAAGCGCTTCATACAGTACGTCTGCATTCACTGATGAACACATCAGGAGAAACTCAGGGTTCAGTTTCTGTTCAAGGATACTTTGGCATGCAGACTGGAGCAGCCAGAAGTCAAACCCTCAACCTTCTAATTAGCAGATGACCTGCCTAGCTCCTGAGCCACGTCTGAGTTTCAGTCTGGTTTTTGTCACCTCCTCACTGCACATCATTTTTGATGCAACTCTGAGAAATCAAAATAATACTTAAATTTCTTACTGAAAGAGGAATTTATTTATCTGTCTGTTACAATGTTGGATGCTCATACAAACGATGACCCACATTTCACATAAGGAGGTCAGCAGGCTGCACCCCGGTTACTGCTTCCTCCTGCTGAACACACCTCACTTCCTGCAGAAAAGCCTTTCCCTGTTTTTGAAACAAAAGCCGACGACAAACACTTCTGGGATCATCTCTCATTCACACATCCTTCACAATCAGGTGGTCGTGAGCAGAGAGGATCATGGGAGTGCCGGGTTACAAGAAATGATTCATTGTTGTTACTGCATTTAGACACTTTCACTGTTTTCTTCTGCAAACTCTCTCTAGTCCTCCTGTACACTGGTACAGCTTCTCCTCATGAGCCACACCCTCAGTTAAAGACCACAAAATTACACTTTCTCCCACATTTCCTATTGGAAGCTTTGGGTTACGGGTTGGCTCAGGGGGTCTTTTTGGAGGAGACTGTTGGCAGATGGACAAACATCCTTCGTCCCCAGTGAGAGGACGTCCCCAAGGAGAGGAGGAAAGCGCACAGTGTTCAAAATCAGCAGTTTATCCCCTTTATCATCCTAATTCAGCTCATACTCGGTTTATTTTCTCACACATACACTCAACATCTGTGCACACCTGCTGAATGTGGCCACGGGTGAAGAGCGGCAGCTTGCTAGCAATACGTAACTGAACCAAGTAGGACAGAG
>JAMQGT020001878.1:0-86780 GCA_024447675.2 Pterophyllum scalare
TGCAGCACTAATTTCTGTTGGCAACCGCCTGCAATCTCAAGCAACCACTTGCCAACCAGTAGGGGTAATAGACATTTTTCCCTTGCAACCAGTGGTTGTTGACCATTCTCTAAGCCAGTGTGACTAACCCTCACAAGGGAAGGTAGCAACAATAATTTGAATGCAATATTTATTGCAAATAATAATTTGAGTGTCACTCCCGGGATATGTAAAAGAGTCTGCTTTTGTTTTAAGCTTTTCAATACCCTTCATTTGTTACCAGAATAATTAGGCTATGGAGGCAGAAGGCCTGAATGATAACTAGTAAAAGCAAGAGAGGGGTTGTTATTTATCTGCTAACTTGGAAAAATCACATTATATTCCACAACACTGCAGCTCAACTAATAAAAACAACATAACACAACATAAAACTAATGCGGTCCAGTTGAGCAATAAAAATGGGTCAAACTTCAGCAGCACTTTAGCAAGGACTTCATCTGAATGGAAGAAAGGGCATTTGAGACGGAGTTTTATCGTAGTGCTGGCAGGACCGTGGGTTTCTGAATCCAGAGATCTCTGGTGAAGTAATCACTGGGTCACTGGCCTTGATGAACAGCCCTCTTAAACTGAAGCATTTGGTGCTGTAGGATTTAATACACCTTTAAAGTATTTTACACTGCGGTGCAGACGGGCTTAGGAATAATGGCACGATTGCATGCTGCGGGAATCACCTACGCCCTTGACATTTTTAACCCTGTTAATTATTCAACACATTTTTCCTCCTCTTTTCCCGTCAGTGGCAATCAGCTCCTCCACACCTCTAAATCCCAGTGTTTCAACCACCCCCCACCCCCCGTCCCCCAACACTTTAGGCTGGCTCACATCTCTTAAAAGCAGCACAGCAGCAGACCTCCTTGCTGCGTCAGACAGACGGAGGAATGCCGGGAATGTCCTTCGCTGAGCCCAGTATCCTCCTGCCCCCGCACACCACCGCTATCGCTGCACTGGAATGAACAGGGTTCATTAGCAGGGCTCGAAAATAGGAACCATACGCTCGACTTCCTGGCAGAGGGCCGAGTCCCCGGGGACGCAAAAGACCTCAGTCCCTGCATCCACTCATGAGTCACTTTATAGTGGAGTTAATATCCTAATAGCATCTCTCATACTGAGACATTTATCGGAGCATGAGCAGTAGGAGACGTAACCTCAGAATGGGATTAATGCTTCAGAGGAACTGGTTTGTAAAAGAGATTTATGAAAAAACGTAACACAAGTGGAAGAACGGGAAAGAGAGGGAACGGAAAAAGAGTTGCCTAGTATGGAAAGGAATGCCATTCATCTGACTAACAGTAGTCCATATGGTTCTTATGAGTCCAATCTGAACAAGCCCGCGGTGATTTAAGGTGCTCACTGTTGGCGCGCCCGCCCGAGCACACATCATCCCGGCAGGGCCCGCGAGGTCAGAGCTGAAAGCGTACACCGCGGGCTTTAAATGTGCTCTGAAATAAACCAGCAGAGGAATAAACAGCTGCTTTTGGCTCTTCTCGCTCTGGACTGTTAACACCAAGTTTTTTTGTTTTTTTTTAAAGGTTTTGTCTGCTTAAAAGCATACACAGTAAAGTGATGGAAACCATGCTGTTGTCATTCGTTACTGCATGACTCAGTTTTCAAAGCTGGAGCCCTTATTGCTGTCAGACACCCCCTGATGGTGCCAGCAGGAAAAAGGTTAATGTTCATGTAACACTTTAATTTACTGTCTTTGTTTATGTGGGATATTTTGTTCATCTTAAACCTTGGTACCATTAACTGTAGGCTGTATTAGCTAATATTGGTTCCTCTGTTTTTACAATGCACTTTAATACTGAAGAAACCTGAAGACCCGGCTATTCCCAGGCTAGTTTTGCACTTATAAAAGGAGCATCTTCTTTCTATCCAGCACCAATCACCGAGGCACCAGTGGCAGTTTAAAAAAACTCAATCAAAAGGCTTCATGCAGTGCAGTGGAAGCGTCGAGCATCCCTGATTAAAATCTGATTTATTGTCTTTCTATTGGCCCGGCTCGAGAGCAGCTTTAATGTCTCTTTGTATTTTTTTATCCGTTGCCTTTGCCTTTGTGCTGAAATGTTAAAGAAGCTAGGCATTTTAAACCTCTCAGAGCATCCAGACTCAGGAGATAATAAGCCAGCCTTCCGCTTGTGTAAAAGGTCACTCAATCTGGCTGCGTTCTCGGTGGGTTTTGGGGGAAGCCCGGACCCAGCTGTCATGTGCAGATGGCAGCGAGGTGTCTGCCGAAGCCCTCGGTGACCTTTTCTACAGGTACATGTCATCGCCCTGAGCGGCCATCGGTGGCTTCTTTGAGCCGCTGCCAGACGCACACTGCTCGTTTATTTCCCATCTCCGCCTTCTGTTTACCCAGCAGGCTGTTGCTCTGAGGCCACTTGGCGCGGCCATAATTGCCAGCAGGCAGATATTTACAGCATGCATGACGGTGTGAGGACTTTCAGAGAGTGATGACATCACAAAGAGACGAGATTGGGGGGGGGCGCTGAGCTAACAACTGTTCCCACTCAGGTGAGACGAGCTCAGGATGCCTTCATGGAAGAGGACGGGCAAACTTAAAGGAGTGCTGTGAGGAGGCAAATAGATGGCCTGTTAACTCTCCTACGCACTGCGGTGAGTGATTCATGTCTCTTTCAGCAGGACCCTGTTTACTTAGCCTGCAGGCAGGATCAGGTTTTGGCAGGTAGACCTTTAAAGCTAAAGGTCTCGTCATAGTGTCAACAACTACCTCATAGGCTCGTTATATCCTCTTTCAGTTTTTATGCACTGATGGGCAATGAATTACACAGTAGTACGGTTTGATGTTACTTGTAAGCACATTTTTAAACTCTAACCAAGCTACTAAGCACTAGCACATGTAAAGACTTTGGTCTCCTAATTGATAATTGATGTTGCCATGAAGACTTGGGGTTAAATGGTTGTTCCATATTCCAACAAACATATCTGGTCAGGCTTTAAGCTAGATCGCTCAGATCTTTGGGCAGTCACAAATAGCAAGAGGTGAGGCTTTACGTTGCTACTGCATCAGGTAAAGAAGAACAGGAGAGAGCTTCTTCACCAAAAGAGGAGCAGAAGGTGTCTGCAGGTAACGGGAAGTTGTATGTATGCATCTACGACTTTTTAATACCTTTTATAAAACATCCATCCATCTATTTTCTTTAAACGCCTATCCAACTTAGGGTTACAGCCAAGCTGGAGTCTATCCCAGCTGCTGCAGGGGGTGAGGTGGATTATGGTCTGTGTAGTGTAGTCAGTGTGTCAGCTAAAATCAAGGCAGAACTCCTGGTGTGTGCCTGTATAAACAGATTTATGGATTTTGATCTGACAACAGTTGTTAACCGTGTGGTAATTAACTTAAGAGCCTTATCGATCACTGAATAAATATGTACTTGATATACATGTTACCAAATGCTTACTTAACACAAACATATAATTTATCTATAAGTTTATGTATTTCTAAAGTGCTTGGCAACTGCACTGAGGTGTTGTTTAGCTTACCGAAATTAACCATTTCATTAAACTTTTAAAATCCAGTGATGTTCACTAATATTAATTATGCTCCAACATCTTGCCTCCTTAAACATGTATAGTGGAGTCACTGAAGTACAAGATTGAGTGGAGAGTTAATGGAAATAAAAAGCAGTCTGGTTGCAATAGTAAATGTATTTTACTCTACCGAATGGCAGAAGTAAGAAGAGAAAAAAAGAATTGTGGCAGTGGTGGTTCGAAAATGTTTTAAGTCTGTTTTTGCTCGATAACGTACAGTGATCGTTATTTTATTATTTAAGATGATGTAGTTATAACTGGCAGCACGGTGGCACGGTGGTTCGATTCCACCTTGGCCCATGCCCCTCCCTCTCTCTCTGTGTGGAGTTTGCATGTTCTCCCCGTGTCTGCCTGGGTTTTCTCCGGGTACTCCGGTTTCCTCCCACAGTCCAAAGACATGCACTTACTGGGGTTAGGTTAACTGGAAACTCTAAATTCCCCATAGGTGTGAATGAGAGCATGAATGTGAGTGTGGATGTTGTCTGTCTCTCTGTGTTGGCCCTACGACAGGCTGGTGACCTGTACAGGGCGTACCCTGCCTCTCGCCCTATGTCAGCTGGGATAGGCTCCAGCCCCCCCACGACCCTGAACAGGATAAGTGGAAGTGAATGGATGGATGGATATTTATAACTACAGTGATGCAGTCAGGAGAACACCACAGTTTTGCCCCCAGAATGGGGATCCAGACTGCCTTATTCCTCAAGGTAACTCCCTCTCATGATATGAGGACAATAAGAGTGCACACTCAAATGAAGATGAAAGTAAGCACAAAGGGAGATTTGATGCTTCTTCTCATAAAATACTGTTATTGAATCAGTGTTTGGAATTTGAGGTTATAAGGAGGCCCTCTTTTTCAATTGAAAACATTGTCTGTAATGTTAAGCAATGCAATAATATGTACTACACGCTTTTGTACTAATTATAGATGCAATACAAGCTTAAGGTCACAAACTACATGTTCTTTAAAGAAAGTGTTGTTTTTTTCCTCTTTTGTTCTTGCACACACATACACAAAGCATGTAAGTGCACCGTGCCTCACTACTGCCACAAACACACTAATTCTGTGGAAAACATTGTGATATTAGAACACCTTAACTATAAAAAAATTTCCCCTAAGGTTCAGTTCGTTTGCTGTGACAGCATTTGTTCCCATTCTTCACAATGTTAGTAATAATAATGTTAAAGTATTAGAGTTATTTTAAAGTAACCTTCATGTTGTTGGAACCATGTTTATTTGATTCTTGGTCTGTCAGAACCACCTGTTTATCAGCAGTTTTCTCCCAACAGCAAACTTTACTTGACCTTTGACATCTCAGTCTCACTTTTCCTTGCCTAATGTGTCACAGGTTGCCCCTCCTTTTTTTCTGCTTAAAACATTGTGTGGTCAGCAGCCTGTGGTTCTGTTTTTTTCCAAGTCAGAGGAGGTGAAGTCATGTTCCGACTCATCCGTCACCAAGGTAAGAGGATGTACAGTGGTCGCATGGGCCAGCGTTGCTATGAGCGGCACAGGGCCATCATAGCCGTCCGCCGCGAGGATATCAACCCCTGGGAGAGGAGGGCGCCACTGGCCCCGCGCCATGTCAAAGAGCTCACAAATGCTGGTGTCAAAGTCCTGGTCCAGCCATCCAACCGCAGAGCCATTCACGAAAAGGTGAGAGGAGGAACACTGTCTGATTTTCAGTTTTTCAGGTATACATCTTTACTTTTTAGCTGTATGAAGGCAGTATTTAGTAAGTCCTCATTTGGTGACTTTTAGGCATCTTCCCTTAACCTTGTCATACTTCTGAAATGTATAGTTTATGTGAATAATAATGCACACAAGCTAGAAACAGATTAAAAACCATCTGTCAGCCATTCAGCCCATACTTTGCTTTTAGTACTACATGAAGGCAGGGGCCATCGTTCAGGAGGACATTTCAGAGGCGTCACTGATAATTGGAGTAAAGAGGCCGCCAGAGGACAAGGTCATTCCTAGGAAGACGTATGCCTTCTTCTCACACACCATTAAGGCTCAGGAGGCTAACATGGGGCTCCTGGAGGACCTGCTGAAAAAGGTGAGCTCTGAAATACCCCTGCAGTGGTCCTGTTCTCGATGTGGCATTCTCCTCCCTTGCTAACCTTGAAGATAACAATTTTTTTTCCTTGGAAGATTCAGCAGCGCCTGAATCTGCAGGTCAATATGACCTTTTCTTCTTAATATAATATAATATAAATGTGACTTCCTTCACTGTGACAGTTTCCTTCAACTAAGATAAAGAAAAATGATTAGCTTTTAGGTTTCATTGATTCTAGTCTGCTGGTCAGGAATTATTCATTATAAGAATTGAACGAAAGTACAGGTGTTAAGTATATAAATGTAATAGCTTATGGATTAATCTTGATGTATGATGGTCCATGTGTTTCAAAATGAGAAGGAAAAAACTTCTAAAAAAGAAAAACAATAACTTTAGCTCCCGTTCTTACAAATGAATTTCTGTCACAGACTGCCTTCTTTGTAGTTAACACTTCCTTAATCTATATAAATGTGAAATTATAGAGTAAAGTGAGCAAAGGAAAACTCAACATGCATGGAAGTTGTTTGGTAAATTTGGAGAGGACTCCATTCCTCTGGCAACTACAGGTGTTTTTTACATTCTGTGATATTTAATGCCTGGTTTTCAGACATTGTGTTGAGTGCAGAAAGAAGACTGTTTAACATACAGGGCTAAACATAAGTAATGTCCTGGTGGTTCAGTGGCCCGGGAGAGGTAAAGAGGTGTGTGAAGAAGATGAACTGCTGGTGAATTTGGACCACTGACGATATTTCCACCAAACATGTCTTCGTCTGTTAAGCAAGCTGGCTGCAGCAATCCTTGGATAACTGATTTTTTTTCTTGCACTCAGTATTTTCATGCTGAAGGAATGAGGAATGAGGCTCCTGAAAGAATGATGCTTTTTAGTGTCATGGAAAACACAGCAGGAAGGCTGGTGTTGCAGGACTTAACAGCATGGGCGTTTAAGGCAGGATTCACATGTACCTGTTACTTCAGTGCCTCACAGTGGTTATGTCTGAGGTTTGGGGATGTTTTTGATGGCGTGACTGTCATAGCAACGACAAACATCACAGGGCTGCCAAGCTCACTTGTGCATGAAGGCAGTTCTGAAAGCAAAAGGGAGTCCAACCCAGTACTAGCTTTTTGTATGTAATAAAGTGACTGGTTAGTGTATATGTTTAGAATATACATATACGCTAACCATATACATATGATGTGTGCTATGTGTCACACATCATAACACTGTGTGTAATTAACATTGCTGTGATGTGTGACACAAGACTGAGACCATGTGTTTATATTTATTGTAAATTTAAGGGCAGTTTCACTACTACCACTGACAGTCTGTGACTTGCCTTCCTCTTTGGTACGTACTGTACCAGTCAGAAGTTGTGAAATTCAGATGAGTAATGCATCAACACAATAATATAGCATCTTTAGTAGTGAATAGGGCTGCAGCTATCAATTTTTTTAGTAATCGAGTAGTCTGTCGATTATTCCAACAATTAATCAATCGATTAATCGGATAAGAAATACTTATTAACAGTTCATCTGCGCCTAACTGCAGATTTTTTGCTGTGTGGTACAAACAGCGGTGGATGGAGTTGCTACAAACTTCGCTTTTCTTCACAGTCTCGATAATGGCTTCGCCTCTTTGCGTTTGCTGCATGTGTGCAGACTGCAAATAAAACAACTGCTGCTTTTATGTTATCAGATTTGTTGAAAATCTGGGCGCTGCATGATCTTAATGTTGTAATGCTTTGTGTCCATATTTCTATTGCAGGTCTATTTTTAGTCACTAATTAAGGCAATTAAAGCATAAAAAATGTTTTTACAGAGCCCCTCTATACCAAACAGGTGACCGGGGTTGGTGGGGTTTCCGCTATTGCTAATGGCGGTGCCGGCTAGCAAACTGTGGTGTTAGCAATCCGTTCAGGTAGCTAACAA
This sequence comes from Pterophyllum scalare, assembly GCA_024447675.2. Classification (NCBI taxonomy): domain Eukaryota; kingdom Metazoa; phylum Chordata; class Actinopteri; order Cichliformes; family Cichlidae; genus Pterophyllum; species Pterophyllum scalare. The sequence goes on from JAMQGT020001878.1 coordinate 7,566, forward strand.
CTGAAAGTCTCAGCACAGAGAGCACAACACAGACACACACACAGGTGTAGCAGAGGCGCCTGTCAACAATGATAGACTCAGTGTTAAAGGGTCATTTTTTTCCAAATGACGGAAATCCATTGCAGCGACAGAAAGTTTTTATGATGCTAATGTGGGTGAAATGCTCCGCTTACATGGTGACACCTGAGCGCTGCAGAGATTAAATGAAGCATCGAAGCAACAAATTTGAGTTGAGGATTTTTTATTATTGAATCATTTGAGTTATACTCAAGAAATCGTTGCAGCCCTAGTATTGTAGTATATGTAGAAACAACTAGAGTGTGTAAAAACACAATGAAAATGCCACTGTAATTTGGATAGGGAAATGCATTACTGATCTGAGAAGTACATAAAGAGTGGTGTAAATGACATTCTTGTTGTGAGAACAGCATCAAAGCAGTTGAAAGAAACTGTAATAGTTGCTGATTTTTTTTTCATATTTTGCACACTGATGTTCTAGATTATCAAACATTCTTTTATAATAAACAAAGATAATGTGAGTAAATACAAAATGCAGTTTTTAAATGATGATTTTATTTTTTAAAGGAAAAAAGCTATCCAAACCTACCTGGTTTTATATGGAAAAATTAATCCCCCCACCCCCCTTTGTTAATCATTAATTAACCATGTTCATTAATCACAATCACAATTTTGATTGTCCACATTTTTTAGAAAGCTGAACGCAGTTTCAGTAGCCACACCCAGGTCTGATCATTGCCAGACCTGTTGAATCAAGAAATTACCTGTCTGACAAAGTGAAGTAGGCTAAGAGGCCTCAAAAAGCAACACATCATGCCACAATCTAAAGAAACTCAAGAACAGATAGGAAAAAGTTGTTGACAATTATCAGCCTGGAAAAGGTTACAAAGCTATTTCTAAGGCTTTGGGACTCCAGCGAACCACAGTGAGAACCGTTATCCACAAAACTAACACTGCATTTCATCATACCAACAGTCAAACATGGTGGTGGTAGTGTGATGGTCTGGGGCTGCTTTGCTGCTTCAAGACCTGGATGATATGCTGTAATTCATAGAACCATGACCTCTGCTGTCCCCAGCCCTCAGTTTGTGTCCCGAAGCTCAAGCTCATTGGGTTATGCAGCAGGATAATGATCTGAAACACACCAGCAAGTCCACCTCTGAATGGCTCACACAAAAACAAAATGAAAGTTTTGGAGTAGTTTAATCCAGATTTAAATCTGTTTTAAATGCTTTGGCATGATCATAAAACAGTCCATTCATGCTTGAAAAGCTCCAGTGTGGCTGAATTAAAACAATTCTGCAAAGAAGAGTGGGCCAAAATTCCTCCCCAGTGATGCGACATATTCATTGCCAGTTATCACAAATGCTTGATTGCAGTTCTTGCTGCCAAGGTTGGCATAACCAGTTATTGGGTTTAAGGGGCAATTACCTTTTCACATATTTTTTCCCCTTAATAAATGAAATCATTATTTAAAAACTTTATTTTGTATTTGTAATAAGCAAAAAAGCCTACAAAATTAGGAAGGGGACAAATACTTGTTCACGACACTTCGAAGTAGACTAAACCTGCAAATAGCTCAGTGGACATGCAGAAGTGGCTCATCATCATGCAGCATTCTAGCTACTGGCTGATCACCCTGTGCTGCGCTGGGCTGAGGCAGGCTGAGAATTTCAGTTGTTAGCTATCAAGGGGGGTAGCTAACTGCCATTAGGCTCCCTAGCCATGCTTCTTATTAGTACTTCTATATCTTTGTCACAGCAAGGCACGGGGAAAAACGGGGAAAAAAATTATGTGTAAAGAACTTCCTTTTTTTTTAATCTAACTAAAACTGAAACTAGTTGGGCTCTATAAATTAGTTGATCTATTAAAGGAAACACTGGCTGCTTTGAAAAATCTAAAATCAAAATATAATATGATTTAAAAATAAAGAAAACCTGTAAATGAGTATGAAGTATGTTCAAACTTCCCATCAAAGAAAGAAAACTGATTCAGATTAAGGGCTGTTTTGGTTTGAGTGAATAAATGATTTGATTAATGACTTTCATATAGAGTAAATAAAAGAAACACAGACATACCAAAGGCTTAATTTAATTCATCCATACATCCATTCTCTTCCGCTTATCCTTTTCAGGGTCGCGGGGGCTGGAGCCTATCCCAGCTGACACAGGGCGAGAGCAGCAAATTAAATTTTCTATTTAAATTCACACTCCTCAAAAACACTAATAAAGTTCCTTTTTTCTTTGTAGGAGGTCAGGCTCATCGATTATGAGAAGATGGTGGATGCTAATGGGTACCGGATTGTAGCATTTGGCCAGTGGGCCGGTGTTGCAGGTATGAAAGTCATCTAAGGTTGTCTCATTTTGTTACTCATTTTCCAGGACTGTTGACAAAGGTTTGCCCAGCAGCAAACTTGGATCAGTGGATCATAGATGAAAGTGAATCAGCTGAATCTACATGAATTAAAAGAAAAATTTAATTAAAAGAAAAAAATCTGCTCAATCATACCCTGCCTTTTATTTTATTTCAAATCCATTATGGTTGTGTACAGAGGCCAAATTACAAAAACAAGTATCATTGTCTGGGTGCCAGGGTGGCTCAGGGCGCGAGCAGGCAACTATGTATGCTGCATGGCAGTGTGGTCGGCACAGGTTCACGTCCCGACCTGTCGCCATTTACAGTGTGTCTTCCTTGTTTCTCCTCTTGCTTTCCTGTCTTGCTCCACTGCAAAAAAAAAAACTGTTAATAAAGCTGTGAAAGGGCCAAAAGATATCTTTTAAAAACAAGTATCATTGTCCAAAAAATTGTTGTGATAACTGTGGTGTAGACAATGATAATTGAATTGCAAAAATCCATTTTAAAATTGTGATTAAATAAGAGAGTGCAAATAATTAGCCTTTTTAATAAACTTTTTTTAGATCTATTATTAATTGTTTGAAAATACTATTTTATTAATATGTTTGAGCAATCTAGCCAGAAACAATTCACAGCTAGGTGATAGTTGTCCCCCTGGGCATCGGGCAACCACTTGCTAGCAACCCTTACGAGCACTTGCTAATTGTTTTAATAGCAAACAGTTCCAATAGCAAGCCGGTTAGATTCTCATCCCGGTTCGACAGTACCTTAGCCCCGTGTTTTAGACATTTAGGGTGACTGTGGCACAGGTGGCAATCTCAAGTATGAGTTGAAGGGGCTGGTTTGATTCCCAGCCTCTTCACATGGCAAAGTATCTTTAGGCAAGCCACTGAAACCCAAGTTGCTCCCAATGGCAGGCCAGCATCTTTTGTGGCTGCTCTGTCACCACTGGTGTGTGTGAATGAGTGAGAGAAACATGTTGGAAAATACTAGTAGAAAACCATACCACCCTGAGAAGGCCTGATCTTGACTGATCTCAGATGGCAAGCAGGGTTGGCCTGGTTAGTACTTGGATTGGAGACCGCCTGTGGATTTTGGGTGCTGTGAGCCTTTTGGGGTGGCTGTAGCTCAGAAACAAGGTTATTTTTTTATTTTCTTTAATGAAAACGAACGACATAATGAAAAGTGAAACTAAAAAAAAACATTTCCGTTAACTGAAATAAATAAAAACGATAATTAAAAGGAAAAAACAATAACTAACTGAATCTGTATTGTGGTTTACAAAACGAACTAAAATGAACGGAAACGACCTTCATTTTCATGTTTTTCATTCATGAGTGTGCGTTCTCACTGCACTGTTCTGCAAAGTAATGCAGCAGTCTGCCGAGAAAGCAGCAGAGTCCCATATGCGGTTTCTCTGAGTACGATAGTGGGACAGATAGAAGTGAGTGTCTTGTTGTGGCTGATTGAAAAAATGTACAGAACACTTCCCAAGCGAAAAAAACCACCAACATCAAAGCCCACCTGAAAAGTGCGCCCACTAAGGAAACTGCTCTGAACCTGCACAGTAACCTGACATGCACCTCTGGAGAAATGTAACTACAGGTCGGGTCCAACCTGCAACATTGTGATTACCCTGTCCAGCACTGTTGAGTCCACTTGTGCTTTTCCGGCTACTTTTCGCCGCAGTGTTTAAATTTATCAGTCAGAGTAACAACAGGAATAATAATAATAATAAAAGCATCAATTTAAGGACTCACAAATGTCAGCAAATTCCTGGAGGGAGACTGCTGAAACTATTGGAATGGATGTGAGGGAATGAACAAAGTGGAAAAACAAAGGGATAAATATGTTTGTAGCCAAAAAACTGACCACAAAGAGGACCAAGGAGGGGAAAAGGTGTTAATCTACTACACTGATGCTGAAGTTTATTGGGAGTTTATTATTGGATTTACTGGGTTTTGGAGTTTGTTTTTCATCATGTTTCTCCCTGTTGATGTTCATGTATGTTCTTAATATTACACACATTTAACACGTAATGCTGCTGTCTTGTGAACAGTTGGTTGTTGAATACAATTTTTTAAAGGTATCTTTTGTCGAGTTTGTATTACACAATAGTCACTCTTGCACCTTGAATCTTGCGCCTGACAAAGTATGAAAAAACTAAACCTAATACTGAAACTAACGAAAACTAAACTAAAATTAAACAATTTAAAAATAATATTAAACAAAAATAAAGACTAATAAAAATAAAATTAAATTAAACTGTAATGTAAAATCCAAGCATTCAGAGGTAGAAAAGTGCTTTGTTGTTGTTAGTTTTTGGTTTTTTATTTAAATTAATATCTGTCTTCCTAATTTGCATACTGATTTCAATTCACATAATGGACATCAGAGCATTTATCAGTTATATTTTGTCAGATGTCATTATTAAAATACCACATCCAGATAAAATATAATAGATAATAAAAAAATTAAATCACCTGTGCTAACCTTGTGTTTTTAAGCCATCTGTCTTTTACAAAATTGCATACCATCACACCTTTAGGATGAGCAGCTTCTAAATGACTATTTTTTGTGTTTATTATTCATGTTGCATTCAAATTGCATTTAATGAGAATTTATCTTCATTGTTTTAATTACAGGAATGATAAACATTTTGCATGGATTGGGGCTGCGCTTCCTGGCTCTCGGCCACCACACCCCCTTCATGGTAAGAGAGGCCATTTTTTTATGATTTCAAGCAATACAGCAAACAAAACAACTTTGTCCTAATAAGAAGTTCAGATGTAATTTCCTATTCCTCACACAATTCTTATCCAGCACATCGGTATGGCTCATAACTACAGGAATGTGAGTCAGGCCATCCAGGCAGTGAGGGATTGTGGGTATGAAATTTCAATGGGGCTTATGCCCAAATCCATTGGCCCTCTCACATTTTGCTTCACTGGAACAGGAAATGTCTCAAAGGTACAAAAACGCTGACACAACCAAGGAGTCAGAAAATTAATTTGAGGACCATTTTGAGATAAATGGTTCATTTTATGCCACTTTTTTCTTCCTTGCAGGGAGCCCAAGACATGATCAATGAGCTTCCTGTTGAATATGTTGAACCTCACGAGTTGAAGGACGTCTCTGAAACAGGCGGTATGAGATATCTTAAGTATCAAGCACTCATAAGGTGTTGGAGTGACTGTAGTGAGTTGTAGAACTTTGATACATTATCCAGTTCTTTGGGAAGTGGTCCTGTTGACCTTGTTTCAAATGTGGAAACAAGGGTTTATGTTTTAGCCCATTGTCACTTCAAATAAACACGCTGCCGTTCATCAGCTCAGGAGGTAGAGTAGGTCATCAAACCGATTTCTTGGCTTGGCTGCTCCAGTTTGCATGTCAAACTGTCCTTGGGCAAGATACTGAACCCCAAGTTGCTTTCCGATGTGCTCATTGCTTTTATGAATGGGTGAATGAGGCATGCTGTATAAATCACTTTGAGTCAAGTAGAGTAGACATGCGCTATTAAAGAACCAGTCTATTGAGGATCCACCCCAGAGGTTTTCCCTAAACTGGGTAGGCTTTGTCCCTGATACTGACATTTGTCCCTGATTTATTTTCCTGTTAGTAAAAAGTTAATTGTATCACTAATGTGCAGATGTATTTTTTTAGGTTAAAATTTTGTTTCTGTTTTATGAAATTAAATAAAGTGTTTGCAATATTTGGTTATGGTGTTGCTGTATGCATGGGTGTTTACATAGCTAATGTGACACCTCTAATCATTAGGATTGAAAGTTGTCTGTATTGGTACTGTAATGTAAAGAAAAATATTGCCATAGCCATTAATGTGAAATTTAGATTGGATATATAATAGTATAACATATGGGTCTTTGGGCATGTGTGATAAATTTATGATGTTGGATTAAGATTTCACATGAATCGAATATTCAGTGTTTAGGAAGTCACTTGTAAACTTTTGTGAGCAATACAGACCAGGCCAGATGTTTATTAAATTTTTTTGCACCATGTTACTGGGCAGGTTTATCCATATCGCTAAAATGGAATGTATTCCTACAACCTCTGATTATGCAATTGTGCCAACATTTGCTCATTTTTATATCACTGTCTTTAAGTTATATGATGTTATTTAATTTAACTAAAGTAAATGGTAGGTTGTTTTTTTTGTCAGATATGACCAAAGTGTACGCCACTGTTCTTAGCCGACGCCACCACTTGGTGAGAAAGAGTGATGGCATCTATGACCCCATGGAGTATGAGAACCATCCAGAACTGTACACCTCCCACTTCAGGACCAGCGTGAGTTTATTAGTTTCTGTCCACCACTAACCCTACTTACAACACTCCTCCAACCTCCCATCTGTTCCTGTCAGTTACTCAGAGGCCTTGTCGTCTATTTCAGTCAACGATACATAACACATGAATATGTGAGGTTGTGCTGGCATTTCAAAACACATGCTATATTGGCAGGTTTTTAGATCTGTGTTCACCATTATAATTCCTATGCAAAGATGATCTAAAATAAAATTCAGATTATATCATCAAATGCATAAACAAAAGTAGAGCTCAGAGTTTTATTGAGTAAACAGTCTAAAGTCCAAAGAGGATATTCAGTTTACAGGAATATAAAAAGGAAAAAACAAACTGCTAAACAAATTGCTTTTTAAAGAAATAGTTGAAAATTTGTGGAAAGCCCGGGGGGTGGGGGGAAGAGTGGAAAATGTTATCAGTGTGAAAGCTGCACACACTGAATGTCAGTTATTAAAGAAAGAGGAATTCTGGAGTAAGTGCACAAAGTGGTAGAAAGTGTCCCCAGGAGGAAGAGATTGGTGATTGGAGAAGACTTTAATAGACATGTAGGTGAAAGGAATAGAGATGATGCGGAGGTATTGGGTAAGTATGGTTTTAAGGAGAGAAATACAGAAGGGCATGTGGTCACAATTTTGCAAAAAGATGGAAATAGCTGGGGTGAACACATATTTCAAGAAGAGGGAGGAACATATAGAGTGACGTATAAGAGTGGAGGAAGATCAACACAGGTGGGCTATATCTTATGCAGAAGGTGCAACCTAAAAGGTGCAAGGTGGTGGCAGGGGGAAATGTGGCTAGGTAGCATCAGATGGTAGTCTTTAGAATGGCTTTGGAATTCAGAAAGATGAATGGAGTAAAAGCAGAGGCAAGGATCAAATAGTGGAAATTGAGAAAGGAAGAGTGTTGCACAGATTTCAAGAGGGAGTTGACACCAAGGTTATTATCGTTAACGAAAACTAACGAATAACGAAATTTAAAAAACATTTTTGTTAACTGAAATAAATTAAAACAGTAATTAAAAGGAAAAATTGATAACTAACTGAAACTAGTGGGTTGAAATGAAATCATTTTTTCAGCTCTAGCAGATTTAGCTAGGCGTGCCATACAGCACCTCACTGTGTGTGTGTGTGTGTGTGTCTGCTCACCGTGCCAGTCCACAAAAAGGAACTGGAACTAGCAAAAGTTGTGAGAAAGGGGCAGAGTACCCTAACCTTGGAGTACGATAGAAGCAAGTGTCTTGTTATGGATGATGGCAAAATGTGCAGAACACTTCTCAAGGGGAAGAAACATTCCAGTCTCAAAGTCCACCTGAGAATCGTGCACAAGGCGCCAACAAAAACCCCTCTTAACTTATGCAGTAACCTACGACCTAGCCTGACCTGCACCTCCCAAGAAATTTAACTACATGTTGGGTCCACGCAGCCCTCAACTACTGTACTACTCAGCACTGCCAAATCCTTCTATGCATTTACAACTTTCATTGCAATTTTTAATTTATCAGTGAGAGAATACCAATCAGGAATAATAATCATATCATTAAGGGCTCACAAATTCCTGGAGGGAGATTCCTGAAACTACTGGAATGGACATGAAGAAATAGAATAGAGCAGAATAGAATAGAATAGAATGCCTTTATTGTTATTATACAGGATGTACAATGAGGTTGGAGGGCCACTCCTGTTTAGTGCCATGCTGTAGAAAGTCAGACTTTCTAAAATATAAATTAGAACTTCTAAAAATATACAGAAAATAAAACACTATGTATAAAATATACAGAAAATAAGAGAATGTATAAAAATATATACCTTGTAAAAAATAAAATAAGTGTATACATATAATAATGAAGATGGTGAGTATTGCACTTGGTGAATGAATACTGGATATTACACAATATATATATAATATAATATATAATATAGGAGTGATAGATATTGTTCAGTATGAATATTATACACTGCTCAAAAAAAATAAAGGGAACATTTAAACAACACAATATAACTCCAAGGTCAAGCTGTGGCAAGAAGGTTTGCTGTGTCTGTCAGCGTAGCGTCCAGAGGCTGGAGGCACTACCAGGAGACAGGCCAGTACACCAGGAGATGTGGAGGAGGCCGTAGGAGGGCAACAACCCAGCAGCAGGACCGCTACCTCCGCCTCTGTGCAAGGAGGAACAGGAGGAGCACTGCCAGAGCCCTGCAAAATGACCTCCAGCAGGCCACAAATGTGCATGTGTCTGCACAAACGGTTAGAAACCGACTCCATGAGGATGGTATGAGGGCCCGACGTCCACAGATGGGGGTTGTGCTCACAGCCCAACACCGTGCAGGACGCTTGGCATTTGCCATAGAACACCAGGATTGGCAAATTTGCCACTGGCGCCCTGTGCTCTTCACAGATGAAAGAAGGTTCACACTGAGCACATGTGACAGACGTGACAGAGTCTGGAGACGACGTGGAGAGCGATCTGTACGCAATTGTAATGGAAACAAAACAAAACTGAGTTGAGTAGAGTCGAGTTGTGCTGAGTAGGTACTAGTGTAAATGTGGCAGTAGATGCTGAAAATGACTCAGTTGTCTTCTCTCAAAATGTAAATGAGCCCACCCACCACTTTAATCAGACTCTGGCTCTTGTTCTGAAATATAACATAGAAACTGAATATTTTACAATATTCCCTGAAAACCCTCTTCTGTCTGATCATTTCTTAATAATTTAAATTTACAATGTGTGGTGGTTAGCACTGTTGCCTCACAGTAAGAAGGTCTGGGTGTGAATCCAGCTTTTTTGTGTGAAGTTTGCATGTTCTCCCCATGTCTGCATGGGTTCACTCAATGACATGTAATTATTGGGGTTGGGTTAATTCATAATTCTAAATTGCCCATACGTGTGAATGTAAGTGTGAATGGTTCTCTCTCTGTGTTAGTCCTGCAACAGAGTGGCCACGTGTCCACTTTAGCTACTTTAGCTTTGTTTCAAAACAATGGTCTTCAGCTCATTGTCCACAGTCCGTCTCCATGTCATGACCTCACTGTCCTTTGTTTTTCCTTGTGAGTTCCAGTCAGGAGCATGTCTGACTATGCTGTCAGGACCTCTGTGGACCTATCCACCTCAATTTTCTCTGTATGATGATAGCTATCTGTATCTGTTGCTCTCCTCCAAAGCTGGAGATGGTCTCTAGCCAACGGAATCAGAGAATCTGTTTGAGATAGATGTTCACAAAGGCCTATTGTCTAACTGTTTGGTGTGTCTCCATGTTGTGCAGTCACAAAGTAGAACAGAATAATACATTTGAGCTGAACAGCTTAAGCTTGGTAGAGAGGCATATATTGTGGTTCTTCCAAATTGGCAACAGGGTACGAAAGACATGTTTGGCTTTTCAGATTCTGGATTTATCTTCCTTTGTTCCACCTGTGGTGCTCAAAACACTTCCCTGATAGATTAAATTGGTCACATGTTCTATTGGGCTCCCATTGATATCTATTGAGTTATTGTGCATTGCGTTGATTCGCATGCTCTTGGTTTTCTTAGAATTAATGGCCAGTCCTGGGTAGTAGTGTGGCCTGTAAGTAGTGCTGTCTGATATAGTGTTGGAACATGTGGGACTGAAGACAGAGATCATCAGCAAAATTCAGATATTCAAGCTTCTTGGTGAAACTCCATTATACAAGTTCATGGTAGTTTTCAGTACCCAATCTATATCAAGGAGGAATATCCTGGGTGACAGCAAACAAGCCCTGACATACTCTGGTAGTAACGTTGAATGGAGGAGTAAGGTCTGAGTTGTGTACAACTTGACAATTTATGATGATACCCATCTTCTACTCTGCAGGAATATCTTCTATTCCCCAAATGGACTGAAGTAACTTATGCATAAATTCAGTTGTAGTTTGGCTGTCAGCTTTCAGTACCTCTGGTGGAATATTGTTATTGCCCAGGGCCTTTCCGGACTTGAGCTTGTAGACTGCATGTTGTATCTCTTCTGCTGAAACGGGTCCCATATTTATTTCCAGCTCTTCTACTTCTTCAACAACTGGAGGAACTTCTACTGGCAGGCCATTAAGGATTTCACTGAACTGTTACTTCCATCTGTTGAGCTGGTGTAATAAGTAGTGTCCCATCTTTAGCTTTGATTGGTTTGCCTATAGTTCTGGTAGTCTGGAGACTTCCATGTAGCTTTGTGGATGCTGCGGTGTGATAAGAAGGTCCCTCCAATGATGAGATTATTTTGTTCATAAAAGTCAGCAAACATCTCCCCATTCACATTCATGATGCCAAGTCCTTCTCTTCCCACGGTGAACTCCCATCCTATGTTGTCACTGCCAATTTTCGCATTCATATCACCCATCAGCAGGATATGAGTGGTGTCCAAAAAACGAAGTGGGCTTGATAGATAATTGGGGAACTTTCTGGATAAAACCTGGTCTTGTTAGGGGAGATGGCATCCATCCCACTTTGGATGGAACAACCCTCATTTCTAGACATCTGGGTGAATTTATTAAAGCCCCAAAGTGTGACTATCAAGGGTTGGGACCAGGACACAGAGGTGCAGTCTTACATGCCTCTCTGTACCTTCTCTCCTCCTGTCATAACCCCAAAACCCCATCCCCATAGAGACAGTGTCTTCTCCCAAGCCACCAAAATACAAACCAAAAACCAGCAAAGACAATTTACACATAAAAATTCACAAAGAAAGAAACTTATAGCTTCCTCAACTGCACCAAAGAGTACAACAGTTAAATGTGGATTATTAAACATTAGGATTTAATAATTGATCAACATATTGATTTATTATGCCTTACAGAAACCTGGTTACAAATACCCTGGCAGAGTTTTAATTCTTTTGAAAGCCTCACTCTTAGTCTTGTCCACCCTAATTGGAAAATTCAAAAACCTGTTTTATTTGTTATCTATCATCTACGTGGCCGTTACTCAGAGTTTCTGATTTCTCAGACTTTTTATCTGATTAAGTGCTCAGTTCAGCTAAAATAAATATAGTGGGTGATTTTAACATTTACTGTATGTAGATGCTGAAAATGACAGCCTCAATATTGCATTCAGTCTATTATTAGATTCAATTGGTTTCTATCTAAATGTAAATGAACCCACCCACCATTTTAATCACACTCTGGGTCTTGTTCTGACATATGGCATAGCAACTGAAGATCTAGCATTATTTCTTGAAACCCCCCTCTTGTCTGATCATTTTTTAATAACAGAAGTATGGACTGCCCACTCTAGCTCAGGCTCAAGTTGGTGCCCCAAGTGGAGGAGTTTAAGTATCTCGGGGTCTTGTTTACGAATGACAGGATAAGGAAAAGGGAGATTGACAGACAGATTGGGGCTGTGTCTGCAGTGATGCCGACGCTGCACCGGTCCATCGTGGTAAAGAGAGAGTTGTGCGGGAAAGTGGAGCTGTGGATTTATTGGTCAATCTATGTATGCTCGTACCCTCACCTACGGTCATGAGCTTTGGATAGTGACTGAAAGAATGAGATTGCGGAGATGAGCTTCCTCCGAAGGGTGGTACGGTCCTCCAAACCATCAGCATCTCTGTTAGGCCCCATTCCTACAAGACCACGCAAAGAAGTCCTACCATTAATTAATGCTTAAATCTTAAATATGATTAATATGTTTATTAATTGGCTATGTACCACAGGCTTAAAGTGGCAGGCCATCTATTCTCTTCAGCTTATTCTGTTCAGGATCACGGGGGGCTGCAGCCTATCCCAACTAAAAAGCCATCATTTGCCTTAGCTAATTATAGAGTAATCTCCAACCTTACTTTTATCTCAAAGATTCTTGAAAAAGCAGTTGTAAAACATCTGATTAATCATCTCTAGAGGAATAGTTTATTTGAAGAGTTTCAGTCAGGTTTTAGATTTCATCACAGTGCAGAAATATTAATTTAGTTCAATTCAATTTTATTTTTATAGTGCAAAATCTCAAAAAACAGTTGCTTCAATGTGTATTAGGTCCAAGGTAAAGACCATACGATAATTACAGAGAAAACCCAGCAATCAAAACATCCCCCTATGAGCAAGCACTTGGTGACAGTGGGAAGGAAAAACTCCCTTTTAATAGGAAGAAACCTGTTAAGACTGTAGCTCCACTTGACTAGCTGTGATTTCTTCTGTAGTGTGCAGAATATATTGTTCTCTTTTTACAGCCTCATTTACCCTTTTAAAATCAGCACAGATACATGCTTTACCCATGCATTCCTTCAATACAGGCTCCATGGGTGCACACCAATCAGTAGGCTGTGCTCCAGTTTCCAACTTTACTGCATGTGTTGCAAGTGGATTTTGAGAGTCTTGGAGTAAATTTAGTTTGAACTTAGTTACAGCCCTTTCAGAAAGATTAGAGTAATGAAATTTCTTATCCACTATTGTATTGTCCATTATTGTAAAGTTAAATGTTATTAAGAAATGATTAGAAAAAACAGGGTTTTCAGGGAACACTGTTGAATTTTCAGTTTTATGTCAGGATGAGATCCAGAGTGTGATTAAAGTGGTGGGTGGGCTCATTTACATTTTGAGAGAAGCCAATTGAGACTAATAATAAATTAAGTACAGTGTTGAGCTCTTGTTTTCAGCATCTACATAAATGTTAAAATCACCCACTATAATTATTTTATCTGAACAGAGCACTAAATTAGATCAAAAGTCCGAGAAATCAGACATAAACTCTATTTGGGACCAGGTGGATGAAAGATAATATCAAAGAAAACTGTTTCTTAAATTTTCCAAATAGGGTGGACAACACTAAGAGTCAGGCTTTCAAATGAATTAAAACTCTTTCTAGGTCTTTGGTTGATTAATAAGCTGAAGTCAATGGTTGCCTCTACCCCTCCTCCTTGACTTGTGCTTCGAGGATTCTGACAGCTCATTTGACTTCCAGGTATTGATTCATTTAAAGTAACATATTCATCCTGCTGTAACCAGGTAAGGTCGAATAAATGTTGATCAATTATTAAATTAAGACCAAATGTTTATTAGGCCACATTTAATCAATTTTGTTTGGTGAAGTTGAGGATGTTATATTATTCTGTGTTTTTATTTTTGTTTTTTGTTTTTTTTTGCTGATTTTTGGTTTGTTTTTTGATGATGGATGGGATGGGGGTCTGGGGGGATGACCTGAGGAGAGAAGGTGCAGCGAGGCATGTAAGACTCCAACTCACTAAAATAAGTGTTTGTGAGACTTACAAATCATTGCATTCTGTTTTTACTTACATTTTACATAGTGTGCCAACTTTTTCAGAATTGGAGTTGTAGATTAAATATACAGTTCAAACAGCGATACTAAATGGCTGGCACACAATTGTTCAGTTACATTTTATCATACACTAAAGTGCACTCAAAGAGCACGGTCACACTATTCATGTTGTCAACTGTAGTGTCTTCCTGATTATAGGTAGCGCCCTACACAACCTGTCTGATTAATGGTATTTACTGGGACCCCAACACCCCTCGACTCCTGAGACGACTGGACGCTCAGAAGCTCATGAGACCACGCAAATCCTCGTCTGCTGACGAGGGATCACCAGAGCTTCCTCACAAGTAAGAATGTTTCACAGGAGTATCACAGACATCTAAATTATTTACAGTCTGAGCAAGTGCTCCATCTGCTTCACTTGTATGACCATTCTGTCACACACCTAGCGAATGGGTAAAAGTACTGCATATACACAGTGGCTGCATGTTTATCTTCTTAGCTCATAGTCTGTTTATGTGTCCCTCATGAACACCTTGTTTTCTCTCTTCCTGCAGGCTGCTGGCCATCTGTGACATATCTGCCGACACTGGAGGCTCTATAGAGTTCATGAATGAGTGCACCACCATTGATAAACCTTTCTGCATGTACGACGCTGACCAGCATATTGATCATGATAGGTACAGAGCAAAATGTTCATGGAAACATCAGCTGCATGTTTATGTTTGGGTCAGGGTTTGGGATTTAGCCAGACTTCCATGTTCGCTGCGAGCAACATCCCAGTTCTAAATATTTTTCCATCCAGCTCGTTTTATATATTTCCACTCACAAAGCTCACTACATGCCCTAAACAAAACACAGGGACACAGAGAGTCTCCAAGTGTGTCATGAGCTGTTTGTGTTTCCAACTGTGACACACATCATTGTGCGTGCCACTCTTGGAAACACTGTTGAAGAAAACAGGTCACTGACTCAGCAGACCTAGTTTCCCCAGACAAGCAATATACACGACACAAAAAACTAGACCTCTCAGTTTCTGTTTTCCTACATTTCCAAATGTTCCAGAGTTCAAAGTTGACTTCATTATGTCCAGAGGGTTTTACTTCTGAATGGAAAGGGGGCACACAAAAGCATTTAGCATTGTCTTGCTGAAATATGCAAGGCTTTCCTTGAAAAAGATGGATGGGAGCATATGTTGCTCTAAAACCTGTATATACGGTGCCATGCGAAAGTATTCGGCCACCTTGAACTTTTCAACCTTTTGCCACATTTCAGGCTTCAAACATAAAGATACAAAATTTTAATTTTTTGTGAAGAATCAACAACAAGTGGGACACAATCGTGAAGTGGAATGAAATTTATTGGATGTGTCAAACTTTTTTAACACATAAAAAACTGAAAAGTGGGGCGTGCAATATTATTCGGCCCCCTTGCGTTAATACTTTGTAGCGCCACCTTTTGCTGCAATTACAGCTGCAAGTCTCTTGGGGTATGTCTCTATCAGTTTTGCACATCGAGAGACTGAAATTCTCGCCCATTCTTCCTTGCAAAACAGCTCGAGCTCAGTGAGGTTGGATGGAGAGCGTTTGTGAACAGCAGTCTTCAGCTCTTTCCACAGATTCTCGATTGGATTCAGGTCTGGACTTTGACTTGGCCATTCCAACACCTGGATACGTTTATTTGTGAACCATTCCATTGTAGATTTGGTTTTATGTTTTGGATCATTGTCTTGTTGGAAGATAAATCTCCGTCCCAGTCTCAGGTCTCTTGCAACAGGTTTTCTTCCAGAATGGTCCTGTATTTGGCCCCATCCATCTTCCCATCAATTCTGACCATCTTCCCTGTCCCTGCTGACGAAAAGCAGGCCCAAACCATGATGCTGCCACCACCATGTTTGACAGTGGGGATGGTGTGTTCAGGGTGATGAGCTGTGTTGCTTTTACGCCAAACATATCGTTTTGCATTGTGGCCAAACAGTTCGATTTTGGTTCCATCTGATCAGAGCACCTTCTTCCACATGTTTGGTGTGTCTCCCAGGTGGCTTGTGGCAAACTTTAAACGAGACTTTTTATGGATATCTTTGAGAAATGGCTTTCTTCTTGCCACTCTTCCATGAAGGCCAGATTTGTGCAGTGTACGACTGATTGTTGTCCTATGGACAGACTCTCCCACCTCAGCTGTAGATCTCTGCAGTTCATCCAGAGTGATCATGGGCCTCTTGGCTGCATCTCTGATCAGTCTTCTCCTTGTATGAGATGAAAGTTTAGAGGGACGGCCGGGTCTTGGTAGATTTGCAGTGGTCTGATACTCCTTCCATTTCAATATGATTGCTTGCACAGTGCTCCTTGAGATGTTTAAAGCTTGGGAAATCTTTTTGTATCCAAATCCGGCTTTAAACTTCTCCACAACAGTATCTCGGACCTGCCTGGTGTGTTCCTTGGTCTTCATGATGCTCTCTGCACTTGGAACAGAACCCTGAGACTATCACAGAGCAGGTGCATTTATACGGAGACTTGATTACACACAGGTGGATTCTATTTATCATCATCAGTCATTTGGGACAACATTGGATCATTCAGAGATCCTCACTGAACTTCTGGAGTCAGTTTGCTGCACTGAAACTAAAGGGGCCGAAAAATATTGCACGCCCCACTTTTCAGTTTTTTATTTGTTAAAAAAGTTTGACACATCCAATAAATTTCATTCCACTTCACGATTGTGTCCCACTTGTTGTTGATTCTCCACAAAAAATTCAAATTTTATATCTTTATGTTTGAAGCCTGAAATGTGGCAAAAGGTTGAAAAGTTCAAGGGGGCCGAATACTTTCGCAAGGCACTGTAGATGTCATATGTGCAAGCTGCCAATTCCATAGGCACTAATGCACCCTCACACCATCAGAGATGCAGGCTTTTCAACTGAGCACTGATAACAAGTCAGATGTTTCTTCTCCACTTTAGTCCAAAGAATAAGGTGTCCTATGTTTTCTAAAAAGAATTTCAAATTTTAATTAGTCTGACCACAGAAAGGTTTTCTGCTTTGCCTCAGTCCATTTTAAATGAGCAGAGAAGATGGTGGCATTTCTGGATCATGTTCACATATAGCTTCTTCTTTGCATGATAGAGCTTTAAGCTGCATTTGTGAATAGCCCGTTGAATTGTGTTCACAGACAGTAACTTCTGGTAGCGTTCCTGAGCCCATGCAGTGATTTCCAATTACAGAGTCATGCCCGCTTTTAATGCAGTGCAACCTAAACGCCCGGAGTTCATGGGCAATATTGATTCTCTGCCTTGTCCCTTGCAGAGATTTCTCCATATTTTCTGAATCTTTTGATGATATAATGTACTGTAGATGATGAGATATTGATGCGATTCACAATTTATGTTGGAGAACATTATTCTGAAATTGTTCCACTATTTGTTGTAGATTTACTTCTGAGAAAAAAATTAAGATCCTCTTTTTATGCACAATCATATTACTGGCAGTTAACTTCATTAGTTGGAAAATGTTCCTCCAGCTGTTTCTTTTTAATATCACTTACTTTTGTCGCCCCTTCCTAACTTTTTTAAGATGTGCTGCTCAAATTTTATATGAGCTAATATTTTTATTAAAGTAAAATATCTCAGTTTAAACATGTGACATATTTTCTGTTTTATTGTGAATAAAACAATCGTGCAAATCATTGCATTCAGTTTTAAATTTTATACAGTGTCACAGCTTTTTCAGAATTGGTTTATACACTGTGTATAAAGTAACATTTTAATTGTGGTCCTGGCAGTGTCGAGGGAAACGGGATTCTCATGTGCTCCATTGACAACCTTCCTGCTCAGCTCCCAATCGAAGCCACAGAGTACTTTGGAGACCGGCTCTTCCCCTACATCTGGGAAATGGTAAGACATCTAGTTTTAGGTGAGATTGGGGCAGCTGGTGATGCCACAGATTTTCCAGCCTGGTGGTTTCTGATTGACTTTCCTGTTGCAGAGGGCTGTGACACCTTTCACAGAGTGAAGGGTGGAAATTCTATCCCCCTCACAGACACGACTTCTTGAGCATTTCTTTTTTGGTGTAAATTTTGTGTCTTGTCATTACCAGCTACCTTCAGATGCCACGAGACCAATGGACGAAGAGGAGTTCAGCCCACAAGTCAGAGATGTAAGTAGTGGAAAATTAGTAGAGAGAAGTATCACACTGTATTTGTTATAAAGGCTGATGTTGTTTTTAGTTGAGTGTTTTACTTGATTTTCTAACAGTTTGGTTGAAAACCTATATGATGTTAATTGTTCCTCAAGGCTGTCATCACCTCTAATGGAAAACTTACCCCCAAATTTGAATACATTGAAAAACTTCGAGAAAGAAGGTAAGCCTGTCTTTAAACAAGAACTGTGAATACATCTGTATGAGCTATTTAATACTGTATTTTTTTCTGTGTATGTGTTAAGTATTTGTTTTGGTATTTAAATGTTTGTTTGTTTTTTTAGTATATTTCATATTTAAAATTTTCATCAGAACTGTCAACAAATTCCATCTATGAGTTGCGACTAATCTTTAGACTATGTCTAAAGATTAGTTTAAAGCTCATTTATCATTTCTTATAATGAAATAGCTCACACATCTACATTTCTAAATTGTTGAGCTTGTTAACCTCAATTATTAACTTGCTTTCTGCTAGCTGTTTGCTAGCTGTTTCTGCTGTTGCATTCCTTAAATAATCCTTTTCTAAAATTTCAATTTGTGATGTTTTAACATCTTTCCTCTTAGCAGCTAACCCTCACTATGTGGTTGTTCCTGCACAGTGCTGCCCTCTGGTGTCTGCCTGCATTAACACCTTGCTTAGCTAGCGTGCTAAATAAGCCATCCCTGCTAGCCAACTGCAGAAGCTGGAGTTTGCGGGCATCGAGCGGTAGAAACATCTTTTCTTCTCACTTTACATTAAAAACCCAATCACTTATTGTGTCAAGTTAGTGTTTGTCTGGTTTTGACATGCAGTTTGATTTTAAAGTTTGGAGCCAGATATAATTACTACCAGTTTTATTTTTGTGCATAAAAAAATACAGTCAAGAGGTTTTGAATTTTTTAAAGCAGATTTAGTTCTCCGTTAACAGAGAACTAAATCTGCTTAAAAAAAATAATCAAAACTTCTTGACTGTATTTAGGAGTCTTTCAAGGAGGCTGTATCCTGGAAGAACATCATCAAATATATTTGAAAAATAAATCTGTTCTTGGAAAACATAAAGTAGAAGGGCACTCAGGGAGCACATCAAAGCCCATGCTCTATCCGGAATTTCCCCAACTTGAGGTCCATGCTCTGCCCCTTACTGCCCAACTCATGGTATATGCTGTCTCTCTAAACTTTAAAGAAAGACTTTTATTTTTGTAGTCTTGTTCACTAACAGGCTGACAGACTGCACTAATTATAAACCTCCACCTCATCTGGTCCTTTTGCAGTGGAATGAAATATCAATGCTATTAATTGTTGTTGTGATTTGACACTACACATAAAATTTAATTGAACTGAATAATTAGAAACCTGAGAGATCTAGGGAGTCACTCAGAAATGTAAACATTTTGAAAGTTTGTTGTTTTTAAGCTTGGACTTTTACAGTAAAAGTCATGTGTGGATGTGATGCTGGGTCCACATTAGCACGTATATGACCATACCTTAGTTCTTAATTAGACCATGTCCACCAATCAACTGCAATATTTAAACCACCTGTCAAATATTGCAGATAATATTAGGCTGCCAGCAAAACAGTTTTGGGCCATCTGTCAGTGGACAGTCCAGCCTGACTGTGTGGTGAGAAAAAAGTTTCTTATATATTCTTATATTATTATATGGTATTATCACAGCTGCAATTTTAGTATTTAAATGTTATTAGTAATTGTTTTAGCATTACAAGATACTACTATTAACTTTTAATTGAGGCTGACACTTTTGCCTGGTGTCCATTTTTTGTACTACACTAGCACTCTTAGACCAAGATTTTTACAGTATTCATGTCACAGAGGTCAGATCAGTCTGGCTCTGTATATAAGCGATTTCTCAAATCTGAAAATATAATCATTTGTGTGGAATCTGTGAAGTCCCTATTAGCATATTGTCAAGGTATAGCAGTGTGGCAGACAGGATGTGGATGCAGCCTCAGGAGCCAGGCATAAACTCAGAAATGGTAACTTTATTGGTGGGCTCACTCACAAAGTGAAAAAAAAAACAAAAACATGGTGAGGCTTTACAGGGCAAATAATCCAGAGAACTAGAAAACCCAGGGAAACATGAAACAAGGAAACATACTACCTGGAAAGTCAACTCAGCAAACCAGGAAGTGACTAAACACGACACACAGCAATGCAGACTTGGCACAGAGAATGCTGGGAAACAAGAAATTTAATACAAATAAACAATAGGTAGCCAGACTTTTCAAATGTTACTAACAATTTATATTTTAATGTATTAACCAAATGCTATTATGTTTTACGAGATCTTCATTACTTATTGCCAATTTAATAAAAAATACAGAACTTAGGTAATTAAATTAAGAAGACCTGATGATATAGATAAAGAAACCAATCAGGAATTACTATAAAAATGTACAAAACTCTGTACAGAACTGCAAAAACCACAAAACTAAATTAAGAATCTGTGGCATTAAAAACAGAATTTGAAAGTACAAAACACAAAACGCTAGGTCAAACCTCAGGATCATGACACATACTTCTTTTAAGAATTATTTTTAATCTCCTTGGATTATTTTTTCTGGTCTGTTGATTGTTTATAATTGATTTCCTTATTTTACAGCTGCCTTAGCTTTTGTTGCAGATTCAGAAGAGTTGCATTTACAAATATTTTAATTTGTAAATGCAGCAACAAGTCACTGAGAATTAATCTCTGTGACTTGAGTACTACAACCCCTATCTGATATTTTTGTTGATCATTAACAATCAGACTCTAACTATATAGTTTTTTCTTGAGAGACTCTATGAACAGCTTGCTTGAAGAGATCTCACCCTCTTTTCAGAGTCTATTATTCTCACCAAAGCATTCCATTTGCTCATATTTAGGGCAGCTCAAAGATCTGATGAGTTTTCTTCTTAACTGATCCTAAGTATCATTTTTCCAGACAAGCCATGCCATCAAAATCTTAATTGTTTTGACTGAGTTTGGCTCCTTAAGAATATGTAAACTAGGGTTGTAATCCTCCTGAGAGAACGTCTGTCTTTTCTTTTTTTAATTAAGAAGATGAGTGCCAGGCCGACTTTCAGTCAGTCCTGCTGTGGCTCATGCATGTGTGCAATGTTAGTTCCAATCAGGCCAGCACTAACGAGCTCCGGATGGGACTCCTGGGTGATTTATGGCAGGTGGCTGTTGTGTGGTGGGATATTAATGTCACTAATATATATATACATATATATATATATATATATATATATATATATATATATATATATATATATATATATATATATATATATATATATATATATATATATATGATTATGTATGATTGTGTGTGTGTGTGTATATATATATATATATATATATATATGAGGTAGCCAGACTTTTCAAATGTTACTAACAATTTATATTGTAATGTATTAACCAATGCTATTATTTTTAAAAAGATTTTCATTACTTATTGCCAGTTTAAGAAAAAATAAAAAATACATTTCCTGGCCCAAAAAAGTCACCACCTAGATTTAAGCAAATGTAAGCAAATGTAAGCAAATGATTGACAGCCTTCCATTGGATAATTACTGCAGTCATTTGGCTTGCGGTTGGCTATTTGACTCTAAATGATCATGTTGCAAGACATGTATGTCCTGCGGTTGTGGAAATTTATTACTCAGTTTCAGAAGTTTCACATGGGTCAAATCATTGGCCTGTATTACTCAAATAAAACAGCTAAGGAGATTGCTGAAACCACTAAAACTGAATTATGAACTGTCTTATGCATTGGAAGGTTAGTGGTGAACCATCATTTTCTAGTAAGAATTGACGCTTTGTTTATGATTTACAAATAAGACAACTCTTGTTCCATACCAATATTATTTTAAAATATTCTTTTTTCTCAGTGTTCTACCTTCTTTATCTACTCCCAACTTTCCTCTTGTCTTGATTCAATCCAATCCCTTAGCATTTACACGCTTTGCTCCCCATTGCTGCCACTTTGACTTTATACTCATGGCATTGTTATAACCTTAAAACATTTACTTGAACCTTTCTACACAGTTAGTTATTTGCTTATTTATTAAAAGATAAGACAGGTGTATCCCAATTTTAATAGATCCATCCATCTATTTTTTTCTGCTTATCTGGGGCCAGGTTGTGGGGGGCAGAGAAGCCCAGACATCCCTCTCCCCAGCCACCTCCACCAGCTTATCTGGACAGACCCCAGGGCATGTCCTGGGTCTGCCCCGGGGCCTCCCCTTGGTAGGACATGCACGGAACACCTCACTCAAGAGGCGCCCAGGAGGCATCCTAATTAGATACTCGAACCACCTCAACTGGCTTCTTTCGATGTGGAGGAATAGCAGCTCTACTTTGAGCCCCTCCCAAATGGCTGCACTCTGAGGAGTCTCCCTTAAAGATAGGTTGAGTCCTATCTTTAAGGGAAAGGCCAGCCACCCTTCGGAGGAAGCTCATTTCTCCTACTTGTATTCGTGACCTTTTTCTTTTAGGCACTACCCAAAGTTCATGACCATAGGTGTAGATCAACCTGTAAATCCGCAGCTTCGCTTTTACGGTCAGCTCCCTCTTCACTATGACAGATGATTCTCATGCCAGCCTTTCTACACAGTTAGTTATTTGCTTACGTACATAACTGTACGTATCACTGCAGATGCAGCCTTGATCCATCTGTCAATCTCCTGTTCCCTTCTCCCATCACTCGTGAATGAGGTAAAACAGGTACCCTGAGAACCCCGAGATACTTGAACTTGAACCATGGCCTTAGACTTAGAGGTGATGATTCTCATGCCAGCCACTTCACACTCGGCTGCGAACTGTTCCTCTGTGAGCTGGAGGCCACCACCCGATGAAGCCAACATTACCACGTCGTCCGCAAGGAGCAGTTACAAGATTCTGAGGCCACCAAGGCAGTCAAGGAGGAGGATTAGCTGCAATCTTCCATTCTAGCTTAGTATTTAATCAAAGACCCAAAGTTTTAATTCTTTTGAAACTTTGACTCTTAGCCTTGTCCACCCTAATTGGGAAATTCAAAAAAACAGTTTTATTTGTTATTATCTGTTGTCCACCTGGTCCTTACTCAGAGTTTCTGTCTTATTTCTCAGACCTTTTATCTGATTTAGTGCTCAGTTCAGATAAAGTAATTATAGTGGGTGATTTTAACATTGATGTAGATGCTGAAAATGACAGCCTCAACACTGCATTTAATCTATTATTAGATTCAGTTGGCTTCTTTAAAAATGTAAAGGAGCCCACCCACCACTTTAATCATACTCTGGATCTTGTCCTGACATATGGCATGGAAACTGAAGACTTAACAGTATTCCCGAAAGCCCCCTCCTGTCTGATCATTTCTTAATAACATTTACATTTACTTTAATGGATTACACAGCAGTGTAATAAAACATAAAAAACATAAGTTTTATTACAGTAGAAGTCTTTCTGAAAGTGCAGTTTAAGGATCTAATTCCTTCATTATTATTCTCTTCAGTGCCATGTGCCAACACAGTGCAGAGTAGCTACCTAAACTCTGCTCCCAGTGAGGTAGATTATCTTGTCAATAGTTTTGCATCCTCACTGCGTACGACTTTGGATACTGTGGCTCCTCTGAAAAGGAAAGCTTCAAATCAGAAGTGCCTGACTCTGTGGTATAATTCACAAATGCGCAGCTTAAAGCAGATAACTCGTAACCTATAACCCTCCAATAGCATCTGACTAATTTAGAAGATACTCATTTAGCCTGGAAAAAGAGTTTGTTGCTCTATAAAAAAAAAAGCCCTTGTGAAAGCTAGGGCATATTACTATTCATCATTAATTAAGATAGTTAAGAAAATAAGAGCAACCCCAGGTTTTTTTTTTTCACCACCCCTTAGTTATGCTGCTATAGGCCTAGGCTGCTGGGGGGGGGGTCCCATAATGCACTGTTTCTTTTCATTCACCTTATTTACTTGTTTGTACTCCACTCTGTATTTGATCATTATTATTAATATCTGCCTCTCTTCCACATCATGTCTTTTGTCCTGTCTCTCTCTCCTCAGCCCAACCGGTTGCGGCAGATAACTGCCCCTCCCTGTGCCTGGTTCTGCACAGTTTTCTTCCTGTTAAAAGGGAGTTTTTCCTTCCCACTGTCGCCAAGTGCTTGCTCATAGGGGGTCTTTTTGACTGTTGGGTTTTCTCTGTATTATTGTAGGGTCTTTTACCCACAATACAAAGCGTCTTGAGGCGACTGTTTGTTGTGATTTGGTGCTATATAAATAAAATTGAATTGAATTGAACTGAATTGAATTGAACTGAACTGGTTCGCATCCAGTCATGTACTTTTTAAGGATCAGGTGGAAACATGAATGAAGATGGAATCTGAGTGCCATCAGCTATATCACTGGCATTTCTTTTTTCATTTACAGCAAACAGGTGTTATCTTCACAGATTTTCTCAAATTTTGTCAAAAACTATTTGATAATAGGATGTTTACTAAGATGTTAAATTTGTGTTTAAATTAAATTTGCACTTTCCCTTACATCGTATGTCCCAGTTTTTCAAATCTGTGTGGTTCAGTGTGTAACTTCCCCACATGGTGTTACAGTTACTGAGCCTCCATCGGGCTTTAAAAAAAACTGGTGTCTAATGCAGCCTGTCCAATGTCCTTCAGAGAGAAAGCTCAGATCATGAAGAAGGCCGGCATGAAGCGAGTTCTGCTGTTGGGTTCAGGATATGTTACTGGACCTGTTGTGGAGTATCTGACCCGTGATCAAGGGACACAGGTCACAGTTGGTGAGTTTGGCTTTTAAACTTTGAAAAAGCTGAAAAGTCTTGGGTTTTTTGGCACATTTAAATGCTTATCAGTTGCATATCAGTTGTTGTGTTATATAACACAATTGATATGCATTAAAATGCATGTCAGTTATTAAAACACCTGTTATTTCTAAACATTTTCAGGAGACTAATTAAATCTAGGGTCAATATTTGTGTTTATTGAGGGTCAATATTTGTGTGTTTGAATGAATTGAGAGGGTTCAGTGACTGGTATATCCACCATAACGGAACAGTGTTAAAATTTATGCAGCTCTGTCAAACAAAGTTTAGCTGTAAGCAGTGCAGGTTACTGACTGAACATGTTCTCTCTTAGCATATCTGTATGTACTCACTACTGAGATGAGGCTTTGGGGCTCTGTTTATCAGTGTATCAAGCACTCGTGTCAGCCAGTACGCTGTGCCTATTAGATTATACTGCTGCTATTTCTGTTGTCATGTTGGACACTGTACTTGAGTCAGAGAATTTTTAGGTTTTTCTCTTTGTTTTTAATTCAAACAATAGTTGGCAGTAGCTCTTCACTTGTCTTTTTCTAATGTATTGTAAAAATAACTTCATTAAGAAGCTTAGATTGGAAGGCTGCTAGACGGAACTGAGATTTATTCAAGCCGAGGATGTTCACTCAGATGGACATTTACAGTTTATCGTACATCATTGTTTTGTTTCCACTCTAGTAAAAATTGAAAATTGATAAAACATTTCTAAAAATTATGATTGGGGCTTTTGTACAGCTTAGGATTTAAGGCCTCTTGGCCTTATTATAACGATAGTGTGCCATTGACTTTATATAAAGGATGGACATATAGCTGACAGCTAACTTGGCTAGCACAGTATAGCACATTATATAAAACAACAACCCAAATAATACATGTCGCAGTGTCTATGGGCACCTTTTAGTCAATCTGTTTTTTTGTGTTTTCTATGTTTGTGTTTAGCATCAATTCTTCTGAACCAGGCAGAGGACCTAGCAGCCAAATACCCCAACACCATCCCTGTTGTACTGGACGCTAGCATCCAGGAAGGACACTTAGACTCTCTGGTCAGAGATCATGACCTGGTCATCAGGTACAGCAGGCTCTGTAAAAGTTGTCATTTATTGAAGCCCAGTTATTTTTGGACAGTTTTTTAGGATTAGACTAAATTAAAATCCACCTTCTTCTGCTCCTCAGCATGCTGCCTTACTCGTTCCATCCGCTCATCGCCAAACACTGCATAAAGAGGAGGGTGAACATGGTGACTGCCAGCTACCTTAGTCCTGCCATGAAGGAGCTGCAGAGCTGGTGATGACCAAGTGCAGAGAAGCCAGAAATCTGTTAAGATTTCAGGACTGCTTTCAATATTTTCTTGTTATCTTATCATCCTCAGTGATATTAATAAATTAGTGTTAAATTATAATAAATTAGTTTAGTATTTGGGTAGCACGGCTACATATGTTAATATTAGTTTTGTTTCCAGTTTCCCTGGTTGAAAAAGTTAAATAAATAACAAGAACAACAAAAAACATTAAAGATCCCCATAGGAATATAGTCATCAAAAAAATATGGTATCTGACACATTTTAAGAAATTGATTTTGGTGCATAAAATGAAAATGTGTATTTATACTGAATGTTTTTGTGTGGATATTAGTGCCAAGGAAGCAGGCATCACTATTGTGAATGAGATGGGCCTGGACCCAGGCATCGACCACATGTTGGCCATGGATTGTATCAACCAGGCCAAAGCGGACGGCTGCACTGTGAGTCAACGTATACTCCATCTTTGTGTGGATCAGTATGAATGAAAGTTTTATGTTGAAGACTTGCTGAGTTTCACACGTTCTCCAGTTCATAGACAACATTACACAGTCAGACATGGGTGGGTGTGGGGTCTTTTGGACCAGAGTTCCTTTGTAATCAGGCTACAACCTTAAAAAGAACAAGCGAACCTGTTAATGTAAACAGGTTGAACTGAATTTTGTTCAGATTCTGACAGTCCAGAGACTTTAAACTTAATTCAAGATTAATCATTTTGAGTCAGTCATTAATCTTGAGTTAATGGTTCAGGCTTTAGTCTGTACAGCTCACACTGAAGCCTGAGTTATTGGATCACAGATCACACTTATGGACATCAACCATAAGTTCACTTCATAAATCTTCAGGCATCAATAACACTTATTGAGGTCATTGACCCAGTGTACATAATCGCTGTCCTAAGATTTTGACAAGTTTATAATTTTATCATCAGCTGTAGCCACAGATTTATATAACTGTCTGACCGCTTTTTTTTTTTTTTTTTTTTAAATGATTTTTCTTCATTACATGAAATATTAAGGTGGAGTCATACAGCTCATTCTGTGGTGGTCTTCCTGCTCCTGAGTGTTCAGATAATCCTCTTCGTTACAAGTTCAGCTGGAGCCCATATGGCGTCCTTCTCAACACCATCAGCCCTGCTGTCTTCCTCAAAGACAACCAGGTATGGAAGTCTCAAAAGACCAAAAATTTTCTGTGAAAATTCAGTAAGGAGAAAAGTTTTTTGGTCTCTCTTTGAGGTGGTGAGTGTCCCAGTTGGCGGCTCTCTGATGGATTCCACCATACCAATGGATTTCTTTCCAGGATTCAACCTTGAGGGGTTTCCAAATCGCGACAGCACCAAGTATGCTGAGTCATACGGAATAGAGATGGCACACACGCTCATCAGAGGAACACTGCGCTTTAAGGTATAACACACACTGAACATGCAAATACAACTCAGAATTAAATATTCTTAAGAAACAATTAAACAGATTATTATTATGATCAGTAATAATCTAATAATTAAATTATTAGTTTAAATAGATGTAAATAGCCACTGTGTTGAAACCCATGAGTTTTGGACCCTGCATTTTTGCTCCTACCAGGTTAGTTTTTATGCCTCAGCCTAAAAAGGCTGATATTGTCGTCACCCCACCGGTTAGGCAGGCGGTTGCCAAGTTTCAACTTTTGAAATGGTAAATGGACTAGTTCTTTATACAATATATCTCATTCACCTGTTCACAACTATTCAAAAAGGCACTTTTTTCTACACGTGAACACAATAATGTGAAAACAATTTGACTTTAAAATTGATACCATAGGTGCATCTACTGAAAATCTCAGACAAGTTTGAATCTCGGCAACCTTGACCTCAAGGTCTGAGGTCAAAGGTTTTCTGAAAATCTTGTGAACAAGATCATTTGAGAACAGTGTCAGCTAGTATGTTCAAATTCTTACCACGGATGCATCCACTAAAAATCTCAGAGAAATTGGAATTTCGGCGACCTTGACCTCAAGGTTGACCTCAAGGTCAAGGTCAGAGGTCAAGTTTTCTGTAAATCTTATAAATGTAAAAACTGGAAAAAGATGTCACCTAGGATTTTCAAAATGATGCCATAGATGTATCTAAATGATGTAGCATTTCTTATTCATAGTTCTTACTTTGCCATTTGCAAGTCACTCATATGATAGCCTTCAACAGGTCTCTCTTGTAAATGAGACAGTGAGTCTCAAGAGATTTTCCTGTATAAATAAAGGATTAGTAATATGCACTCCATTAAGCTCTACCAAGGTATTTTAGACCCGGTGTTCTAGAACTTATGCATTTGTATCACCTAAAGCTTCTAACGCCAAGAGTGCCAAAGGTGCCAAAAAAACTATACTGCTTACTCTTGCGCTGCAGTTTTGGCACCAACGCACTGCTTGGCGGCAGGGCTTCTCTCTTCAAGCTGATCTAAACTCTTGTGGTCAGTTTGAAAAATGACAGCAGAAGAAGTAGGCAGATATGCATAGGAGGAACTGACAGTATTAATGAACTAATAACAGTTGCTGCAGGCTGTGTCAATGTGATGTATAGTTGCATTTCTAGGAAGGTGCACATCATGTTACAGCGTAAGTATCGTATGGCCTCATTTCAGAAGTATAAATCTTGCATTAGTTATCAGGTTAGCTATCAAGGAATGGTATGATCTATGATCTTGAGTGTGCAAAACAGACTATAATCTGTTACAAAGACCAAACCCACAGTAGTTAAAAATAATACATTTTCCACATATGAAAAATAATTCCCTGCCTTAGCCTGAAACCCAAGAAACCTAATTTATTTTGGCATATTTACTTCAGCTCTTGTTCTGTTTCACAGGGTTTCTCGAAGGCCATGAATAGTTTTGTTAAACTGGGTCTAATCAACAGCAAGCCCAGTCCCATCCTGCAGCACACTTCATCACCTGTGTCATGGGTAGGAACCTTTTTTTATTTTTATTTTATTATTTTTTAACTTGTATTATCTGTATGCTCTGTTGTGCCAAACACCTTTGCTGTGCCGAGGGGAGCTCTATTGTATGCTCCTCATGTTAGTTTCTTTCTTTGTTTCTTTATTTACATGTTTAAATGGCACGGCACAGCAACACCAGAGTTGACCAGCGGGGAGGGGCAGAAGAAATGATAGAGAGAGATCGGGGGTGGGGGGAATCACCAACTGCTGCATCTGTAACAAAACACACAATAAAAAACAAGCAGCAGAAAGAGAAAAAAGAAAACAGGAACAAGCACACGATCTTACTTTGTGTGTATGAGTGAGCAAGCATAAGTCACTGTGTATTGTGTGTTTGTCATGAATTGTACTTGGTAATGAGGGTGAGAAGGCGCAATGATGCCCCTCAGAAGCCCGAGACAAAGAAAAGGACCCAGAACACCTGGGCTGTCTGCTGCACCCCAGGAGCGTTGAAGAACCAGGAACACACATCCCAATAACATCTGCATTCCCACCCCAGCAGAAGGAAGAGGGATGCCCAGCCAGAGCCCCTACGACCAAAGGGCAAGAGCCCCAGAGAACCAGAGGCAGCGAGCAGCCAACCCCGCCAAAGGCCGGCCACCCCAGCATAAGCCGTGAACAGGGCTCAGGGCCCCAAGCACCCAAGAGTCACCCTGCAGAACCCCCCCACACACACACACACACACGGCCCGGAACCACAAAACATCCACGCCCCAGGGAGGGGGCAGCAATGACCAACAAACCCTGGCAACCCTCCACCCCCCACAATCATGTCTAGGCTCAGCAAGTCCTAGACCCAGGCCCAGCCATACACACACACAGACACATACTGGCTACATATACGCACATACACATAAATACACACACAGGCTGCTCACACACACACACACACACACGAGGACAAAAATAAATACACACACCCATCTACACTGATCCCCGTCTGAGTGAGGGTGATTGGATACCCACCAGAGCCCGGGACGGAGCTAACCTGGTCCCCGACCAAGTGCCCAAAAAAACTCTTTATCTGGAAAAGGAGATGCAAAGAGAACCAGATAAATAGCAGATAACAAAATGGAGGCCCTGAGAGCCTCATGATGCAGTGGTTTCTCAACGTGTCAGATGTCCTTTTACAAAAACAGAAGTGGAAGAAGGTTAAGAAAATCACCTAGAAGAAAAGGATAAGACAATCAAGATAACAAACCTAGCAGGAGCTAAAGAGGAGTTAGGAGATAGAAACTGTGAAAGCATTCACAGTGATTTCTTCATTTCTCTTCTGTCTACAGAAAGATCTCCTCTGTCATCAGATGGGTTTGCCTTCTTCCATCTCCCAAGACGCCTATGAACAAGCTGTATATGAACACATTGGGCAGGATGATTTCAGGATGGACACCCTGAGATGGTAAGAGGCCAAATGTGATGCAAAAACATTTCTTTTAGCAACCTGAAGAGGAAATAGAGCTCTCTCTCTCTCCTTTTGTGTCTTCAAGATCACAACAAATATTTTCTTAGTACTATTTGGAGAAGGTCACCACACCCCCTACTCAACTCTCACAGCCACCCTGTGAGAGTTGAGTAAAAAGCTAAACTATTTTAAACTATTTAAAATATAATAATATAAGACTGGGTAGACACACAGACATAATCCTAATCCTAAAAATCCTAAATCCTAAAAACAGGCATATACAACAAGGGTTAACATATACGTGAATTAAAATTATTATACTTAAAAAATAAAACACATCTGCATTTAATCAAAATATCCTGTCAGTTAAAACACTTAGATTTACAACTCAAAATCTTTTGAAATTGTACTAAAAACTTTAAAGTCCTTTTTGTTAGTAGAAATTACTTAGAAAGGATGCTGTGTAACAAATTATTTGACACTCTTCACTCTTTTAAAGACTATGACTGTGTGAGTCCACCTGTTTCAGGTATAAAAAAGTAGAATGTGGTTTTCTGTTAATAATTGTTTGTTAGGAATAATTAATGTTGTCCCAAGTGGAGTTCTCTCTTTTGTCTCCAAAGAGAGAACACACTGTGGATCCCGTGAAGCTGCAGGTATTTAATAAACTCAAAATGCTCAAAGCAGCACATACAACTTTAACTTATCTTAATATTTTTTCAAATCAGGATTAGGCTCCATACACTAGTGGCTTAATAATCTAATAAGCCATTGGATACCCCCCTCCCCCCAGTAGTAGCCACTAGGCTACTAGTGGGCAGTTTCTCTGGTTGCAAAAAACACTTCCAGGAGTCAATGGGAAAACTGCACTCGGGCTTGGCCTTTAAAGGACCCATGGCCGCACTTTCCTAATGAATTTCTGGGCCATGTTGGGTCATGTTGGGTCATACTAAAACATTTAGTCAGTTTTGTAAACAATCTTCATTGTAAGTTTAGTATCCAGTGTATGCTGGTTGGCTAACCACTTGTGACAGACAAGTTGGGTTTCACAGTCAGATCTATACTTCACACTGAAAACTTAAAAATCAGTTTAACCTAAGTTTTTTTTTTCATAAAGGCTTTTTGGTTTCCCCTTATTTAAGGTGAGATTTATTTGGCCCGTGTGAGACCATGAGAAGGTAAACGCTTGTGTCCCGTGCTCAAATAGTCAATAGGTCAAATAGGTCAGAAAGTGATTATCAAAAGTCGTGAAGATAACACAAAGCCTGAAACAATTTCTATTAAGCAGGCATTTCTTCATTTGGTGGGACTAAGTCCTTCATAGCACCACTTTAAAGGAAATCTTTGGAATTCTATTTGGCTGTGAGCAGATAAGACCAATACTGCTCTTCTGAGTTTGCATTGTCGCTGTACACATCCCAAGAGCAAGGCTGAGGCTGTGTGTCTTCCACACGCTTTTCACTGCCTGCCTAACGAGTACACCTGAAGTGGTGTAGCATGTACAATCTTCAGTTTAAATTAGCTTTTCCAAGGGTCTCTTCAGACCAAGGCTTCGTACCATCATTGTTCTCGCAGTGCTGGCAGTGAAGGGAAGAGGGTCATACTGGCATTGAAATGTAAATTCCTCTGACAGTAAAAGTGAACTGTTGGAAGCATTCCATCTATGTTGTTAAAGGCTAAAAAGCCAATGTGCTTGCAGCTGAAATTGAAAGACTTGTTGTTCATTTATTCAATTCACCAGCAACCCAGCCACAAAAAGCAAATGCTCATCTCTTTAGATTTAGCCAAGGACACGTGGGCCGCTGCCACAGTGTGTAGAGTAATTTTCTTCAGAGCTTTTAGTATGTTTTTGTAATGGTTATGTTATTGTAAGGAAAATATCTTCCTTTTTGTCTCTGCAGGTTTGGGATGCTTAGCGATGAGCTTGTGCCTCATGCAGAGAGCATTCTGACTGCTCTTGCAAAGCATCTGGAAGCTGAGCTTGCTTCGGTGAGCTTATCTGTCTATGGACACTAGAAGAACAAGGGCATTAAATGTGACACTGAGGCATAAACTAATCAATTCTCTCCTGTTGTCAGGTAGAGGGAAAGAGACATGATCATCATGAGAAACGATGTGGGCCTTCGCCATCCAACTGGCGAGCTGGAGACCAAACACATCAGTCTGGTGGTGTATGGTGACCCCACCGGCTTCTCAGCCATGGCCAAAACTGTTGGATACCCAGCAGCCATTGCTGCTCGCATGGTTCTTGATGGTTAGTGACATCCACTCTACGCAAAATATTCATTGTCATTAGCCTTTTTTTAGTATAAAGAGGATGCCAGGTTCACATTTGTTGATCCAAACTAAGACAACGAAGACAACATATGATCAGTTTTTATTATCCTCAATTACAAAATTAAGTGGGAGGATATTGTACCTTCATTTTCGACTGTCCGTGTGTCCGTCCAAGCGTCTGTCTGTGAGGTTTACCTTTATAGTAAATCACAAAACCACAAGGAGCTGAACCATGAAATTTGGCGTATGTGTCTTTTTTGCTCTTCAAAGTGATGGATTTCCTTGACAACTGCCAATATGTGACCCATTTACCACTGGGACACAAACTTCAACACAATGAATAGGTTTAAATTCATTTTTTATATAAATTAATACATTTATATAAATATGTAGCTATTTGCAGAACTGAATTTCTGAAATTACTACTTCTGTTATTACTACTGCCCACATGGTGAGTCTCATATGGTCCAACTGGTGCTCTAGCATACCTCAGGCGACTCTGTTTTTGTGTCGTGTGTGCAGAAAAGGCTTCTTCTGTATTACTCTCCCATACAGCCTCTCCTTGTGCAAAGTGCGCTGAATAGTTGAACGATGCACAGTGACACCATCTGCAGCAAGATGATGTTGTACTGTAGGTCTTTGGAGTTGACTCTGTGGGTTGACTATGACTGTTCTCACCATCCTTCGCCTCTGCCTAACTGAGAGTTTTCTTGGCCTGCCACTTCGGCCCTTAACTAGAACTGTGCCTGTGGTCTTCCATTTCCTCACTATGTTCCTCACAGTGGAAACTGACAGCTGAAATCTCTGAGAGAGCTTTTTGGATCCTTTCCCTAAACCATGATGTTGAACAACCTTTGCTTTTCAGGTCATTTGAGAGTTGTTTTGAGGCTCCCATGTTGCCACTCTTCAGAGAAGATGCAAAGAGGAGAACATAGCCTTCAGGCTTGGCAGATTTGGCCACCTTAACCCTTTTTCATAATTGGATTCACTTGTGTATGTAGTTCAAGGGTCAATGAGCTTACAAAGCAAGCTTTGTGGTCCAATAATTAGTGCTAAAGGTATTCAAATCAATAAAACGACAAGGGTGCCCAAACTTATGGACCTGCCTTATTTTGTTTAAATAATTATTGCACACTTTCTGTAAATCCTAAAAACTTAATTTCACTTCTCAGATATCACTGTGTTCATCTGCGATATGACATATTTAACTGAAACTGCTGATCCGAACAACCAATGATTTATAAAGGAAAATCATGAAAATTATCAGGGGTGCCCAAACTGTTGCATACCACTGTATATTGACTTCTACATTTATTTTGTATTTTTATTAATCATGGAAAGATATCCCCACTGCTGGAATATTGGTGATGGGTCTTGTTATAATTGTCCATTATTGTCCACTTTAGATTTTTTTTCTTGTGTATTAATCATTTATTCATCAAACTCATCCACCGAACATTCAATGTGTACTTTAATACTGAGGATTTGATGTTACTGGCTCTCTATACTTTCTCTCTGCAGGTGAAATCAGCACAAAGGGTCTGGTGGTTCCAATGATGAAGGAGGTCTATGGATCAGCACTGGTCCGGCTGAAAGAGGAAGGACTGCACTTTATTTCGAAGAGTACCCTACAAGAGTAGACCTCTAAACACTTAAACTAAACTAAAAGAGAACAAATAACTGTAAATTCTGTTTTTTGTGTTTTGTTTTGTTTTGTTGTTGTTTTTTTAAACTCTGGGGGAAATGTTTAAAATGTCAACACTAATGTACTTTTCATTAATTGACCTTTTCAGACTCGCATACCGGCCACTGTTCTGACTTTATAATAACACGGCTGTTGGGAGGGGGGGCTTTTTGCTTCCTGATTGAGTTTCATCATAATAAAAATGAATCCAAAGCATTACAAATCAATCATGTACATTGTTGTAATTTCATCCTTCTTGTATGGCATTCCTGTTGCTGAATATGGCTTCTAGTACCATTAATAAGGCTTTGTGTAATAATGTTTGTGTGGTTTTTACCTTGATGGCTGTTCTTTCGTTCCCTTTCAGGCTTGACAGATTCCCCCCCCACACACACACACACACTTTTTATGTTCTATTACAAATTCAGATTTAGATTCATGTTTACACAGTTCCACCTCAGGTCTGAGAGTAAGGCAGTTCCTCTGTATATGTCCTTCATATTGCATATGTGGTATTGACAATAAAGAAACTTTGACTTTGACTAGATTTGTGTATATACAGTACCAGTCAGTACAAGTTGTTTACTGCTTTGCCTTCACTTTGCGGTCCAACTCATCACAAACCATCTCAATTTAGATCAGGTGACCAGGTTGAGGCCAGGTCATCTGACGCCTCTCTTCTTGGTCAAATTGCCCTTACACAGCCTGGAGGTGTGTTTGGGGTCATCGTCCTGTTGAAAAACCAGTGATGGTCCCACTAAAACCAGATGTCACTGCACAATGTGCCTATGATTTTGAATAAATCGCCAACAGTGTCACCAGCAAAGCCATGTTTCATGCTGAGAACTACATATGTAGGAACTAATGTTTTCTGCTTCTTACAAAGACATGGCATTTTGAACCACTAATCTCAAATTTGGACTCATTAGACCAAAGGGCAGATTTCCATTGGATGGCTGTAGCAGGTTGTAGGGTATTACCTACTAATTTGAAGATGGGCGGATCGATCCCTGGCTGCTCCAGTCTGCATGCCAGGGATCGATCCTGGCATGCCTTGGGCATCAGTGATGTCAGTAATGCATTACGTAGTAATGCGTTACTCTAATCTGACTACTTTTTTTTTGGTAACAAGTAATCTAACGCGTCTACTAGTTGCAGTCCAGTAATCATATTAAAGTTACTTAATCTGATTACTTGGATTACTTAATCCAAGTCACTGTGAGTCACTATTTTTGTCATTTTCCTTAGTACAAACATATATTTTTTCTTTCTTCTTCCATCTCGGGTGGTGACATCTGGCCAATGCAACAATTAAGTCCAGTTTTCAGCATGAGGACAATAATACCACACAAGCGTAAACAATGGAGGGAGGAGAGATGCACATTTTCTAGCTGGAAATACAGGTACTATTGTGAGTTTGTGTCAGCTAAAGATGACAATATCAAGGTTAGTTGGACACTCTGTGCTGGTGACAAAGTGCTATCTAGCTTCCAAAACACTACGTCAGATTTGAAGAAACATTTGGAGTCGCAGCACGGCACAGTCAAACTTACAGAGCAAGTCCCAACAGGTGATGCTAAGCAGAGAGCTGTGGCTAATGCAGGAGGCCCCCCAGTACCCAAACAACAAAACTGGACTTTGGTACAAAACCAGTAAGAGGGGAGAGTTGAATAAGTTGGTTGGACAGTATGTAGTAGAGGAAATGCTGCCCTTAAACACGGTTGACTCGCCCTCGTTTCGTGGTTGTCATTTTTATGTTGAGACAGCAGGGGTGTTGCACCAAAAAGCAATTTCCGGTATTTGCCAAAAAATGATTGCCTGTATTTAACCTAGCCCCACATATCACTGGACTGTGTGAGGAAGCCAGTGAGAACCCATGCAGACACACGGAGAACACGCAAACTCCATACAGAAAGGCCCTGGCCAGATTGTGGATTTGCACCCAGCAGTAGTGCTAACCACCACACCACCATGCTGCCCTAAATTTGGGATTCTTATTGGGCTATACATGCAAAACAAGTTACATTTTAGACCTTTGGCTAATCAAAATGAGTTAAGGAGACTCCAGCCTCATGGACAAACAAGGTAAGACAAAAGAGGAGCATAAGACACAACTGTTATTGAAATAAGCAACATGGAAAATGGACACATACCCACATTTTCATTTTTCTAATGAAAATTGAGTCTTGTCCAGCTTGTGGATTATACAATTCTCTATACCTCTGGATTAATCCCTGGTTATTCCAGTTGATTTTTGCATGTGTTAATCTGGGCTAAGACACTGTAAGAAACGTGCCTTTTCAGGGCAGAAAATAGGTCAGTGTGCAGATATTGTCTTGACCAGCAGCTTCATCCACACCTTCATTTGCATTTTTGACTTTTGATAAATGCAAACCCAATTATTCTCTGCTTGGTGGCCTAGTTTGCATGGCTGCCTTCTAATCAAACAGGAGCAAAAACTAGAGCTGAGCTGTAGTTCATGAAGATATCAGAACTATGACACAGTGTGTTCAAAAAATATAATGTAGTCTGTGTGACCATTTTATTATTTAAAAATTGTCTGCATTGTAGATTAATACAAGTCATCCAAACTATGAAGAAATACATATAGAATTATTTAGAAAGAAAGGGTGAACTGGTTATTCTAAATTGCCTATAGGTGTGAATCTAAGTGTGAATGGTTGTCAGTCTCAGTGGTTAGCCCTGTCACAGACTATAATAACCTCGCCTTAAATGTTCTCAAATCTGAAACTTGAACTGTTTAATATGGAAACAGTTTGGAGTGTATTTACTGATACACATGATGTCTATTTTCAGGCCCTCAGATTTTAGCAATATGTGTTTGAGTGTGTGTGTGGCATCTTCATAGCAGTATTTTTAGTTCAGCAAACAGTAACAAAACACTCTGACAGGCTCTTTCTCTGGTACTCTTTCCCTTATTTAATCCCCTAGCTAATAAGCCAGCAGTGATTCCTTTCAAGCTAAAAAAAAAAAAAAAGGTCAGTATTCATGCATCACATCATATCTAGTCTATTACAAATTTCAGAGTATAAAAGCAGCTAAGCAAATAGAAACGGTTTGATAGCACTAAAAAAGGGTCAAATGTAAAAATCTAAAGGTATAAATAGAAATTTGGTCCACTGAGTCCATTATTATAATATTATATACATTAGATTATCTTATCATTGCAGACCCTTATTTTGTATTTGACTTCATTAGCAGACTGCAATGGTATTTATAGCGAGGAGTTCATTGCAAGAGCTCTGAAAAAGACAGACTAACAAAATATTGTTTAACGTGAAAAGATGCAGCTTCTCCCCTTTCCCCCACATTTGGCTCAGTGCCAATAAATACAAGATTAGGAACAGTTAGTCTCAGCATTAAAATCATTGGACAGTTAGTCAAGTTAGGAAATACAGGATGAGCACAAAAAGGCACACATTACAAAACCATAAAGAGTCCAAATCCAGCGAAGAAACTCATGCCAGTCTCAATCTACAACAGGCAGAGCCTTGAATGACAAGAATACTTGAGTGATTATAGTGTGAGTGGATTCAGGAGCTTTTCCATCGGTGCTTGGAAGGACAAAATGCTTTTGTAAATGTTTTTGTGGGTTATTTTTATTTTATTTTAATTTTTGACTGGGGTGAGGGGGACAATTACACCAGGGAGTCGAGGCTTTCAGCAGTGCTGATGGTTCCCATCACGTTGGTTCCATTGATGTCCCTTAAGGAGTGAAGAGTTTTCTCACGTTCTTGTGTCCCGATGAGACTCAGCATGGCTTTGTACAAGAACTGATACTGCTCCTGGAAAACAAGAAAACAACATCCAATTTTTGTTTGTTTGGCTGGCCTGGCATTTCGCAAGAACTTTTTTTTTTCCAACTGAAAAAAAAAAAGAGACCCAAACGGTGATAAGCTCTATACTTCAAGGCTTTCAGGGTGCTGGAGGTTTCCACCATGACTATCCTTGTGCTAGCACACTAAAAGTGTAAAAGTGTGAAAAGTATGTTCAGGGTTTTTTATATTTCGGTAAATGAATAGCCTTTTTAAGCACCTATACATGCTCATAAACTCATTAAATTTTGGACACAGGTCTGGTGACCTGTAAAACCAATAAAACCAAGTAATAGTTTTATTGTTTTGGTAAGGAAAGCCTTAAAGAGTTAATGTTTGTACTTTTGAAAACTGAGTTTCCGTTAAAGGACCTTTAATGAAGGTCACGTGTCATGGTGAATTTTAGCCATGTGACACGAGATTGCTGCCTCAAAGACACAATGTTCCGTCTGCACCAGACTTCATGCATGTAGTGCAACCTAGTGGGAACAGGATATGTAATTTTTTTATACACTGATATACTACTCCTCGCAGGTTGACTGCATCCAGCTCAAAAGTAAATTTCAGACCTTGATGATGCTTCAGTGTGAAAACTGTGCATTTTCATTAAATGGCGCACCCGTATGGCGATATGCCATGAAACAGGAAGTGGTGGTTGAAGGGCTTGGAAAGCTGAAAAAGTCATGAGATTTGGCACACACTTCTGTCGTGATCCAAGCTTTCATGTTTGATGGCTCTGATCATTGAATTTGGCAAAATGGCGCCACAGCATGACCTATAAAATTTCAAAAAATCTGCCCTGGGGCTACATTTCATGCATGCATGTGAAATTTTGCAGCCTAATGTAACATTCTGAGATGTGTAAAAAAGCATCTTGAGGACACACCCAAAATCCAAAAAAGTCAGACATTTTGAATTTAAGGTGTGATTTTGGCTCCATTTTCAGGCTTTATATAATAAACTCATCCTAGGGATTTCATCAGATCAACATGATCTTTGGTGAGTTCAACCTTAAGACCTTGGTGATGTTAAATTGCAAAGCTTTTCAGTTTTTATCATAGGGTGTGTTCTTAGCGCCACGCCAAATTTTGATCATTGACCACAGGACACTAAATTGACACATCTCTAATATACATTGTCCCAGACTTCACATGCTTGATGAGAGTCTGAGTCTGGAGACATCTATGTGCCAATATTATATCACACTTCTTGCTCCACCTAGTGGCAACAGGAAATCAGCAGCAGGTTGATAATCATCAACCTACTAAAATTTTATTTTTATAAAATTCTATTAAATTTTATACAAATTTACATGTGATTATAATTAGCCACATGTCACACTGCATTACATACAGCCAGGGCACTCATCAACCTAGTGGGCAGGACATGTTCAGTAGTTGAAACAACACCCAAGTAACCTCCCAGGCTTAAATTAAAGGGGAGCCATTCTTCTGGCCTTGCAAAGGACACATGTGGAGGCGTGCCATGGTCATGAGAGGGCAAGGGCCCTCTCATCTCTGCTTATGTTTGATTGCATTTGGTTTATGGTTGCAACAATGCGGTGTGGAGACAATCAGCTTTTGGTATTGCCCAACCATTATTTAAGCCCAGGTTGCTTTGAGCCTTCAGCTCATCTCTATTTTTGGGTCAGGTGTTTCTCATCTTTTTCTTGACAACACTTCATACTCTGTGGGGGTTCAGGTCAGACTAGTTGGCTGACAAATCAAACATGCATGCAAACCATCAAAATGGTCAGCAAACCATTCAAATTTTGCATTAGACATCAAACACCTGTACCTGATTCTGTACCTGTCCACTCTTTCTCCAGACCCTAGGACTTAGATTTTCAAATTTTGAAAAGCTTAGAGAAAGAGCAGGGGAAGTCTAAATGGCCTTCAACCCGGACCTCTGCATTAGCCTTGTGGGATATGAATGATTTTGACCCATAAGTTTACATTAGAATTAAATTACAAAATAAATTACACTTAAGTCATACAGTCGAAAAAATTATTGAGAGACAGACAGACTTACGATGTTGCTGAAGGTTCCTGGTCTCATGAGATTAGTCAACTTGGCTGCTTGGAAGACATCCACTGACCCTTCAGCGTCCAACTGGCGAGTTAGAGATGATAGAGCACAAAACATTCCTGCTGTGACCCCACCCACACTGTAAAAGAAAAAAAAAATATATCAAGCATGATTTTCATATTAAGATATCAAAACATAAATCAGACCAGACACTAGTAATCCAACACTCTTACTCATCATGGACCACAGTGGGGCCGTCCTTAGTGGTGCTCTCTTCTTTCACCAGTTTGAGAAGCTCAAAGGTGTTGCTGATGGGACTGTCTGGGTTTGGCCAGTGGGGGACGCGGTAGTGTCTCACCTCAAGAACATAGTCATCCTGTTGAGATAAGGGAAGACAGCAAGCATCAGTGACAGCAGATCAGGATTTTCAGCTTTTTGTCCAATAAAGCAAAAACAGTAACTATTCTTATCAGTTTTTAAATTAAAACCGGTTGCTGCATCTGTAATGACTTGAATTATTTTGTAGTAGAATTCAAAATGTCATGTTATAGTCTGTGCTAACTAACCTGTGTAGATTTCAGCATGTAGTCCTGGACCACCAGCATGTCCTCGTTGGACAGACAAATGTGAGTCTCACTCTTTTGTGTGACAGTCAACATCTCGTACCTGATTGGCTGCCCTTTGCAAGGCCAGAAGACAAACGGCTCCACTTCCTCAACAATCTGCCAAGACAGGAAGTCATTACATTGCACTTCTAACAATTTAATGTAAAAAAATGTAAACTTGGCTGCTTTAATTACAGTCAGCTGTTACCACTGTCAAAGTATGAAACAGGAATTAGGGCACGGTTAGCATATATAAAAACTTGAAGCAGGGAAAATCACAGTACAGAGTCTGACCCTGTCCAAAAATATGGAGGTATGCATAAGCTGGGTTTTTGACATTTGGAAGGTTTACAGTCTTTAGTCTCCAGATTAACCTTGTGCTGACTATAACTCAATTAGCCCAAGGTTAAGGTTATAGTATTCTCAGAAAAGAATATATTTTTCCCCAAAATATTAAACTATTTTAATATGCTTTTTCTGTACAAATAATAGTTTGAATTTGAAAGAGGCTACAGGTTCAAAGAGCACAGAGAAGATATAGTCACCAAATCTGTTATTAAGGCTTTATGAATTAGAAAAAACAAAACAAAACTGTTCCTCACCCCAGGTAGTGACACAATGACCTGGGCATTGTGGTCCCATATCATCAACCAGAAGTCCTTTATGGTGCCCGGCAAAGGATTTTGGGTAATGATGAACTCGTTGGTCTGCCTGTAACCCTGTAACATGCCATAACCTCATTATTTGAAACTTTGGCCATGAATAATATGTCACTTTATTGCTATTTTATTTTTATATAGCTATATCTATATAAATATATAAATAAATATAACTCAAAGTGGGTACAATATACCCTGGTCTATTGGTTTAGGTTAGTTTGTACTCACAGCAATGTATGATGCATTAATACATTCTGATGTTTTCCATGATGTTGTAGACAAATGTACTTGTGACCTCTCAACTGCAAAATGAGATACAAGATGTTTATTTCTCCAAAGAAAAAAAGGTTTAACATACAGTATCTGCAGCTCATTCGCTGATGAGCGTGCCACACTAACTTGGTATCACTGAGCAGTTCCTATTCTTCTTGTGGTTGCAGTCCTGCAGATCTGTGGAGTAGTCACACGGCTTCACACCAGAGTGACAAACCATCTGTAGAAAACATCAAAATCTGTAAAAACTAAAAGAAAACATGAATAATATGCAGCTAAGTTTAATTATAATTAACCATAATTTAATCAATTTAATGAAATCCTCCATTCAGTTTGCTAGTGTGCATGTTTGTTTTGTGCTAATGTCCAAGTTCATATACACATTTTTTTCTCTTTATTTTTCTGAAGTGGGGGGGGTATTCTTTTGCTAAGAACATTAAAAGATGTGAGCATGGTGGACACTTCTGTTGACATCAGAAATGCCCATCGAAATTAAAGGTCAGGGAATGAGGAATAAGGTGAGCTGCTTACCTTGAACTGTTTCTCCAGACATGTTCTCCCAGCAGGCCCTGGGATCAGCAGCTCATCCACATACCTGTGCAGGTGAGTTGCTGCCACCTCTGTCTCACCGTACAAGATCACTTCCACCAAGGCATTGTGGATAAAAACATACTGCTCCTGCAGAGAGAAACAACAGAAAGTTTAAAGTCCTCATTCAGACTTTTCTGAATGAGGGAGTTGGGCTGACAGTAACTGTCATTATCTGGGCTAACAGGGGCCCCAACATCAGCAGAACTAACTCTTGTTTATTGCAAACACTTGTTCTCATGTTTTGTTCAACAGAAAAAAAACATCAGAAAAGTTGTTGATGCACTCCAGTGGTTTGCCAGAATCTGGAAAACAATTTTCAAAACCCCAGACTTCCAATAACCACTAACCCTATTTTTAATAAAATAGGGTTAGTGGTACTTACAGTAATATACTGAGCTCAGTATGTTCCTCATACAAGCCATACTGTGCTCATACTGTGAGAAGGGTGACCTCTGACCTCTGTCTGAACCAGGTAATTCCTCTGTGTGCGAATGTGTTTAAGGAAGCCCATGATGTCGACGGAGCCTTCATTTCGGATCTGCGTCATCATGCTGTCCAGGACAATATACGTGCCCGTCCGGCCAACGCCAGCACTGCAAAGCAACAAGGAAATCAAACTTAAAATATATTCAGCTGGGAATGAAGAAATCATTATCCTTTGCTTTTAATTCTCACCTGCAGTGCACCACCAGTGGCCCCATGTCATCTGTTCTGGCTCTGGATGACTTGC
The DNA here is from genome assembly GCA_024447675.2 of Pterophyllum scalare. Classification (NCBI taxonomy): domain Eukaryota; kingdom Metazoa; phylum Chordata; class Actinopteri; order Cichliformes; family Cichlidae; genus Pterophyllum; species Pterophyllum scalare. Next base: position 50,801 of record JAMQGT020001878.1, read on the forward strand.
GGATGAAGTTGAGCAGTGGCAGGGCGAAGTCTGGGACACCCATATCGGGCCACTGTGTGTAATGATACTGTGTCACAGTCCGCTCATTGGCCCGCCCCTTCTGAGAACTCTGCAAATGGATGAGACCAAACCAGTCAGTAACAGGAAGATAACCAACAAGGACTCACTCATGTCACCTTGAAGGAAGAAACGTGCCCCAGAAGACAAAATATCTAACATGAGCATTAAAATATGTTTAGAATTCATCTAAGCTCTGTTCATTTTTATTTTTTTGGTTCCCTTTTCTTATAACTCCTTTAATGATAATAACTGTAACTGACTTGAGAAGAAGCACATTTAAAATTTATTTTCAGCTTCTATTTTTAGTTTATTTTAATTCATTATTATTAATCCTTTATTTATACAGGAAAATCTCTTGAGACTTATTGTCTCATTTACAAGAGAGACCTGTTACATACATCAACAAAAAAAAGTAATAAAAACAGTAATACAATCTACGTAACACTTCTAAAAATCAATAAAATACAATTATCAATAAAATCAATGATAGACAGCGTCCGACAGACATAAAGAGTGGCAGAAGCCTTGGTACTCATAAAAGTGGCAGAGACAAGTTGTTTTCAGACATTTTTTGAGAAACAAATCTTGTTTCAAAAAAAGAAGCCTAGTTTTAGCCTAAGTTTTTAAAGCAGATTTTCAATGTGGGGCTTAAAAGTTAAATTTTCATCTATAGTGATGCCAAGATGTTACAAAATCAATGAGCACGCCCTGTGTGGTGGTGATAGCAGCGAGATATGCAGGCATCTTCTTCTTATTGGAAAATAACATGCCCTGTGTCTTACTTGCATTCAGTAACAATCCAAGTTGCAGTAGTTAAGACTGAAAGCTGCCAAAAGAGGAATATTTTAATTCATACACATACAATGAAATTGTCAGCACTATTTTAATATATTTTTGTATATTATTTAAAAGCTAATCTAGTCTTATTTTTTTATTTTTTTAAAAATCTGCTTATACTAAAATTGTACCTGTTTCTGGTGGCACACTCTGACTCTTGTACTAGCCATATTACATATAATAACATTTTATTAATCTTATTATGATGATTTTGTAAACAGATATTGTGGAAAGATTTCAAAGCCTGTAGAAGAAAACTTCACTCCTGGAAGTTATGGTTGGAGAAGTTTATTTAGTTTTTTTGGGTTAGTAAAGTGCACCTAATGCTTAAATTCTGTTACTTCTTATCATACTTAAGGGTGACTGCTACAGCCACTGGGGCTCTCTAACCTTTTTGGTGTGGGCATTTCTGATGGTGAAGGTTCTCTGGGTGTAGTAGGCGAGGACATTAGTGCTCTTCACTGTCACCAGGAAGTTGCCATACTCCTCCTGCACCTCCAGTGGCCAGTACTGATCACATTTCCTCTGAAGGCGCATTAAACACATACACATGCAACCATAATAATAACATAAATGTAATGGATAAGATTCTTAGTTTGTTAACATTTTGGAAAAAAGAGCAGGGATAGTTTTTTTCCCCTTTGTGTAAAAGTGTAAACAGAATCACTTCCTTGTATACTCCTTTGAAGTGAGTATAAAAGGAAGCAACCATCATCCTCATTGAGGTCACTCCAGGTCAAAGTGTCTGTTACCAGATTAAATTTATTTATTACATGCATTTAAATATTTATATATATGTTTCAGCTAAAAAATATAAATGTAATTTCAGAAACTCCAAACACTTACGCGTCCTTTTTCCACCAGGTTGGTAATCATCACAATGATACCAACGTTCTGCTCCCATATCATCCTCCAGAAGTCCTCAGTGCTTGACCTCAAAGGCCCCTGAGTGGCAATGTACAACTGTGGATGCTTAAAACCCTGAGAAACACAAAGTGCTGACATTATCTTTGACAAACTTGACAAATCAGAATGTCAGAGGTCCTCAATGTATTCCTTCCACTGCCTGACAATAGCCTCAGTTGAAGTCAGGAGCGCTGACATGACTAAAATGTACTATTGGGAAAGTTGTTCTGCTAATTTTGCCATGTTCATGTGCAATGTAAGAACACTGCAATGTGAAAACAATCTAAGTTAAAGTTAAAAAGACTGTGTTGCATTTTTTTACTCAAAAGTCTTTGCTCAATACATTGATAGCACAGTTGAAGTACACTTGTATTACCTTAAGAGAAATTTTTGCAAATAAATAACTTTTACTAACTAGGTGAAATAAATATAGGTAAAACATTATTTCCAATACATGAATCTGCCCTCCTGTAGGCCCACCACCTGCAGGAGGCATCTTAGGGGTCAGGTGCAATGTGTGTTGGGCAGTGGCCAAGGGCAGAGGCCCTGGCGGACTGATCCTCTGCTATTGAGACTGGCTATTGGGACATGGAATGTCTCCTCTCTGGTGGGGAAGGAGCCTGAGCTAATGCATGGGGTTGAGAGCTAGTTATAGTCGGGCTCATCTCAACACAAAACCTGGGCTCTAGAACCAGTCTCCTGGAGAGGGGCTGGACTCTGTTCCAGTCTGGAGTTGCCCTCAGTGAGAGGTGGCAAGCTGGGGTGGGTTTTCTTCTATCCCCTCAGCTTGCTGCCTGTATGTTGGAGTTCTCACTGGTGGACAATAGGGTTGTTTTTCCCTGTGCATTCGGGCTGGGGAACAGGTCCTGATTATTTGCGCTTATGCGCCAAATGACAGTTCAGAGTAGCCACCCTTCTTGGAGTCGCTGGGTGGGGTGCTTGAAGGCGTTCCAACCATGACTACATCGTCCTATTGGGAGACTTCACTGCTCACGTGCACAATGATAGTGAGACCGTGAGGGATGTGACTGGGAGGAATGACCTGCCTGCTCTGAACCAGAATGGTGTTATTGTTTTCAGACAAACTATGTTTGCACAGAACAAGAATCATGTTCGAACAGAAGGATGTCTATAAAGTTGACTTTGTATTCGTATCATCAGATCTGCGGCCATATGTTCTGGACACTTGGGTGAAGTGTGCAGCTGAGCTGTCAACTGATCACCAGCTGGTGGTGAGTTGGATCAGCTGGCAGGGGAGGATGCTGGACAGATCCGGGACACCTAAATGTACTGTGAGGGTGCACTGGGAACACCTTGCAGAGGTCCCAGTCTGTGAGATGTTTAACTCCCACCTCTGGCAGAACTTTGATAGAATTCCAAGGGAGGCTGTCCGAATGGACCATGTTCCGAACCTCCATTGTTGAGGCTGCTGCTCAGAGCTGTGGCTGCAAGGTGGTTGGTGCCTTTGATGGTGGTAATCCCCGAACCAGATGGTGGTCACCAGAGATGAAGGGACCCATCAAGCTGAAGAAGGAGTCTTATCGGGTTTGGTTAGCCTGTGGGACTCTGGAGGCAGCTACTGGCAGGCCAAGCAGAACACGATCGGGCGGTGGCCGAAGTAAAAACTCGGGTGTGGAAGGAGTTCGGTGAGGCCAAAAGGTCAAAGACTTCCCAAAAAGAAGTGATTCTGGCAAACCATTAGGAGGCTCAGGAGGGGAAAGTGGTGCTCTACAATCATCGTCTCTCTTTTTCTGATGGAATCCTGTAAAAGCTTTTCTCTGTGTTGATTAGTGCATCTGATAGTAAAACAACTACCCAGCATTTTGACTAAGTTAAACTTGAAAATGCTCTACAGATGGCTTGAGGGCAAAGGCAAAGGCACCCCACCAGGTGGGCACTGTTTTGCCCGCCATGTAGCACTGACACCAAATGAAAACTATGAATTGCATTTAATCATCTGCAATTAATTTTAAACTCCAGCTTTCTCACATGTGCCTCTTTTGTCATATCTCCCTCTGCTCTCTTCTCTTTCCTCTCACCCTCAACTGGTTGTCGCAGTTGGCTGAGCCTTTGTGAGCCTGGTTCTGCCGCAGATTTAGTCCTGTTAAAAGGGAGTTTTTCCTTCCCACTGTTGCCAAGTGGGAAGTTTGTTGGGGTTTTCTCTTTAATATTTTAGGGTATTTACCCTACTTTTTCCTGAAAGTGACAGCTGTTGTGATTTCATGCTTTATAAATGAAATAAAACTAAACTGAATTGCTTTTAGTTCGCTTCCTGGGGCACATGAATAGTCAAGTTCATTCTAATGTAAACCCTCCATGAACGAGTCTGCGCATTCACAAAAAAAAAATTGACAGCCATGTGGACCCTCATACTCATGCTTTGATGAGGTTGATGATGAAACTGACACTGGACACTGCAAGTGGACCCAAGCAGAATGTAGACTCAGTAACTATAGTGCCCATTTTAAGCTCAGGTTGCTCTCTCCTATTTGTGTTTCATCCTGTATGTTGTTTGTGATCTTCCTGTGTTCCGCTTTTTTCTCACACTCTTTTCCCTCACTCCCCAGCTGCTTACAGTAGGTAGCTGCTCCTATACCCGTGTCTTCCAGAGGTCTTGTTCTGTTAACACAGAATTCTTCCTCTCCACCATTACTTAGCTGCATACATTGAGGATCTGTTTTTAATATTGTATATTTACAATACAAAGTGCATCTCATCTCATATATAATATTGTGTCCTGGTGCGATGTAAATAAAAATGAACTCATTTAACTAAACTACCATTTGGGCCACCACACAATTTAGTTAAATTTTTATGGTCACCAATTTAGAAAGACAGTGAAATCTCATTAGACTCAACACACCAGTAGTATACCTTCATATACTGCTGGTGTGTTGTGTCTAGAATTTTTTGCCTTTTCCTAAAAAAAGTTTTAAGAGTTTTTTGCTTAAATAACTGTGCTCAAAAATATTATTTTTCTTCAAAGTCCACTTGGAGGCTCCTGTTTTTAAAAATAACACATTTAAGTGCACTGAAGTCAAATCTAAATACCACAACTCAAATTCACTAGATTTTTTTTTAGAATTGAAAAAAAGGTTATGAGCCAAAAATGCCTAGGAGACTCTTGTAAAAGCGCTCACATTGGAGACACATTGCCAAATCAAACAAAACTCATCAAGGACAATAAAGTTGTTTTTTTTTTTTTAACACAAATGTTAAGAGTGGGCAGAATTTTAGTCAGTTGTTTAGTTAAGGCCAGAACAGGAAAGAGTGTCACATGTTCTCAGCAGAGAGCGTCGTTCAATTGCTCCATTTAATAGTTTGATAACCTTCAGTTGACTGACAGCGTGAAGTTGCCTTTAACATGCCAAAAGCAGACAAAAGTATCAGTTGTCGAGATCCTCAATGTGCTTTTACCAACTCTAACCTGTATGCCGGTTCTCCAGAGAGGCCATGACTGCAGAGGGGTCTTTTTGTGTTGCCTCTGCCTTTCACAAAACAACAAGATGCTGGAAATGAGGTTTTAATGGTGCCGTTACAAGCATAATAGAGAGCTTCGCAGGTCCCCACTAACAACGACATCTCTCATGAATGGGTTTAGAAATATGCAGCAGTGAACATTGACTTGGTTTTGGAAGACAAGTGGAAAATGTGGAGTGGCTCTGAGAATAAAAATACCCTTAGACTGTTTGAGGGACTAAATAAACAGAAATGAGCTTCAGGGAGAAAATGAAAGCCTCAGACTGTATGCAGCCTATTTAAAAAAAAAGTTTCTTACATCCACGTAGTTTGCATTGATGTAATCTGTTGTCCTTCCTTTGTCAGCCAGTAGTGAGAGGTGTACCCGGCTATGGTCATCTGACAGTCAAAGACACAATATTTTCCAAAGGTAAGCAATTAGATCAATACAAAAAACATTTTGGATTTAGTTTAAATTAAAAGATATGTATGTCTTTTTGACATTTTCCACATTAAATGGTAAATAAAATTTTCAAAGCAGACTCTGAAATTTCCTAAAACAGTTGAAGGGTGTAATCATGGAGGAAAATCCTGAAATGTGCCAGCAACTCTTCAGATCCTCTACTGTATTTTAAATTCTGACAAACCTAAATGTGGTTAGCAAAGTTGGCTCAGACCTAGAAGGCCTCAGGGTCAAATCCACCTTGGCCCCTGCCTTTCTGTGTGGGTTTTGCATGGGTTTTCCTCCCACAGTGGGGTTAGGTGATTCTAAATTGCCCATAGGTATTAATGTCTCTCTGTGTTAGGCCTGAGGCAAGCTGGCGAGCTGTACAGGGTGTACCCTGCCTCTCACTCTATGACAGCTGGGATCATGGAAGAAAATTCTGACATGGTGGAAGAAAATGGAGATACAGTGCTGTGAAAAAACATTTGCCCCCTTCCTGATTTCTTAGATTTTGCAACTATAGACAACTTGATTATAAAATGTAGTTTTTAAATCATGATTTAATTTATTGGGGGAAAAAAGCTTTCCTAAACTGAAAAGGTAATTGCCCCCTGAAACAAATAATTGATTGTGCCACCCTTGGTATCAAGAACTACAATCAAGTATTTAAGATAACAGTCGTTCTCATTGCTGTGGAGGAATTTTAGCCGACTTTTCTTTGCAGAATTTTTTTATTGCAGCCACATTGGAGGGTTTTCAAAACATGAACATCCTTTTTAAGGTCATGCCAAAGCATTTGAGCAATCTGATCTGAGTCCAGGCTTTTACCAGGCCTTAATTTTTTGTTTTTTGAGCCATTCAGAGGAAGACTACATTTTGCATTCACTCATTTTAGCTTTATCTAATATTTGATGATCTGAAACATGTAGTGTGACAAATCTGCAAAAACAAAGAATTCAGGAAGGGACAATTACTTTTTCACAGCTCTGTAAATTAAAGGAAATACTTCAAAAATTAAATAAGACAAAATATCAGGTTTAATTACTGTGTTATAAGTAAGGTTGATATAAGGAACATATTGTTTATGAGTGAGTTTAAATACCTGGGGTCAACCATCCAAAGCAATGGACAGTGCACAAGAGAGGAGTAAAATCAAGAGTGCAGACAGGGTAGAGTCACACTGTTCAGTCAGTTCAATTCCATTCAATTCATGTGGAACTGGAACAGTGTCAGGGGTAATTTATGAATGAAGGATAGCAGCAAGAGTGAAGGGAAGATTTACAAGATGATAGTAAGACCTGCTATGATGATATGGTGGCTCCCAAGTGCCATGTCTCATTTGTGCTTATGAGATGAAAACAAGTCGTCATAGTGAAGTTAGAAAACTGAAACTGTTCTGAAACTTTAACATGAAGCATATAAAACTCTCTGGACTCACAGGCCAAGATGTTGCTGTATCTGTTTTTAGTCTTGTTCTCAGGATGGTTGGAGTTGTCAATGGTCATTCCCATGTCCACGGTGCAGACCTGCACCTCCTAGAAACATACACACAAAAAATAATGCTTACCCACTTTAAAGATGACTGCAAACCCAAGGAAAACATAGATGTTTTTCTACTATATGCAAGCGGTTACATTTGAATTTGTAGATTTTGAGTTTACATTTTACACAATAGAATAGAATCCCTTTGGTATTTTACAGTGTAGAATGGGAGGCAGAGCCTTCAGAACCCCCCTCTTCTGTGGAACCAGCTCCCAGCTTGGATTCGGGAGACAGACACCCTCTCTATTTTTAAGATCAGGCTTAAAACTTTCCTTTTTGATCAAGCTTATAGTTAGGGCTGGATCAGGTGATCCTGAACCACCCCTTAGTTATGTTGCTATAGGCCTAGGCTGCTGGGGGGGTTCCCATAATGCACTGTTTCTTTTCATTCACCTTATTTACTTTGTTTATACTTTACTCTGTATTTAATCATTATTTATTATTAATCTCTGGCTCTCTTCCACAGCATGTCTTTTGTCCTGTCTCTCTCCCCTCTGCCCCTCCCTGAGCCTGGTTTTCCCTGAGGTTTCTTCCCTTTAAAAGGGAGTTTTTCCTTCCCACTGTCGCCAAGTGCTTGCTCATAGGGGGTCGTTTTGACTGTTGGGTTTTCCCTGTATTATTGTAGGGTCTTTACCCACAATACAAAGAGCCTTGAGGCACCTGTTTGTTCTGATTTGTTCTGACATATATATATATATATATATATATATATATATATATATACACACACACACACACAGGGTGGGCCATTTTTATACATACACCTTAATAAAATGGGAATGGTTGGTGATATTATCTTCCTGTTTGTGGCACATTAGTACATGGGAGGGGGCAAACTTTTCAAGATGGGTGGTGACCATGGCGGCCATTTTGAAGTCAAAAGAATTTTGAAATTGTGTTGATATCTGGTGAATGCAGTAACCGAGTCATTGTAGCAGATTTCAATGCAAGACATCCTACGAGACCACCCATCTCCCATGCTACAGTTAGCAAACTGCTTGCGAAGTCTTGTGAAACTGGTTCAGTGTTGGATTTGCCAAAATGTGGACACATGAAAACTGTCACTAATGAAGAAACATCAGTGGCTGTCCTAGCTTCATTCAGCAAGAGCCCACAGCGTAGCACTTGCTGCATGTCACAAGAGAGTGGCATCAGTCAAACATCCCTTCGGCGGATATTAGCTACTCACAAATGGCACCCTTACAAACTCCAACTGCTGCAGCATCTCAATGAGGATGACCCAGATTGGCGCACTGAATTTGCAGAATGGGCAAAACAACAATTGGAAGAGGACCCTCAGTTTAGACAGAAGATTTTGTTCAGTGATGAGGCAAACTTTTATGTGAATGGTGAAGTTAACAAACAAAACCACCGCTATTGGTCTGACACTAACCCACATTGGATAGATCCCTCCAAGACTGTTGGAACAAAAAAAATTAATGGTATGGTGTGGTATATGGGGTACAAAGATAGTGGGGCCATTCTTCATCAATGGAAACCTCAAGGCCACTGGATATGCTAAATTGCTACATGATGATGTGTTTCCCTCTTTATGCACTGAAGCTGACACGTTCCCTGAGTTTTTCCAGCAAGATGGTGCACCACCACATTATAGGTGTCAGGTTCTGAGCATTTCTAGATGAACAGTTTCCTGGAAAGTGGATTGGTCGTCGTGGGCCAGTTGAATGTCCCCCAAGGTCTCCTGATCTGACCCCCTTAGACTTTTATCTTTGCGGTCATTTGAAGGCAATTGTCTATGTCTATACGAGATGTGCAGCACCTGAAACTACAGATACTGGAAGCCTGTGCTAGCAACACCGCAGGAGAAATGCTATCAGTGTGTGAAGAGTGGGAGAAGAGGGTTGCATTGACAATCAAACACAATGGGCAGCACTTTGAACACATTTTATAAGTGGTCAGAAACTTGTAAATAACTCATGAAAGAATAGAGTTACGTTAAAACCAAGCACACCATTGTTTTTCTTGTGAAATTCCCAGTAAGTTTGATGTGTCACATGACCCTCTTCCCATTGAAAAAACAAAAGTTGAATCCAAAATGGCCGACTTCAAAATGGCCGCCATGGTCACCACCTATAATGAAAAGTTTCTCCCCTCCCATATACTAATGTGCCAAAAACAGGAAGTTAATATCACCAACCATTCCAATTTTATTAAGGTGTATCCATATAAATGGCCCACCCTGTATATATATATACATATGTACAGACTACTTTTCATTGTGTCAAAGTGTCATTTTGTCAGTGTTGTCCCATGAAAAGATATACTTAAATATCTGCAGAAATGTGAGGGGTGTACTCACTTTTGTGATACACTGTACATACATACATATTTATGTATACCCGCATACATATCAGCATACATACATACAGGGGTTGGACAATGAAACTGAAACACCTGTCATTTTAGTGTGGGAGGTTTCATGGCTAAATTGGACCAGCCTGGTGGCCAATCTTCTTTAATTGCACATTGCACCAGTAAGAGCAGAGTGTGAAGGTTCAATTAGCAGGGTAAGAGCACAGTTTTGCTCAAAATATTACAATGCACACAACATTATGGGTGACATACCAGAGTTCAAAAGAGGACAAATTGTTGGTGCACATCTTGCTGGCGCATCTGTGACCAAGACAGCAAGTCTTTGTGATGTATCAAGAGCCACGGTATCCAGGGTAATGTCAGCATACCACCAAGAAGGACGAACCACATCCAACAGGATTAACTGTGGACGCAAGAGGAAGCTGTCTGAAAGGGATGTTCGGGTGCTAACCCAGATTCTATCCAAAAAACATAAAACCACGGCTGCCCAAATCACGGCAGAATTAAATGTGCACCTCAACTCTCCTGTTTCCACCAAAACTCCACAGGGTCAATATACACGACCAGGCTGCTATGGCCAAACCTTTGGTCACTCGTGCCAATGCCAAATGTCGGTTTCAATGGTGCAAGGAGCGCAAATCTTGGGCTGTGGACAATGTGAAACATGTATTGTTCTCTGATGAGTCCACCTTTACTGTTTTCCCCACATCCGGGAGGATGAAAAGAGTTACGGTGTGGAGAAGCCCCAAAGAAGCGTACCACCCAGACTGTTGGGTCTGAAGCATGGGGGTGGATCAGTGATGGTTTGGGCTGCCATATCATGGCATTCCCTTGGCCCAATACTTGTGCTAGATTGGCGCGTCACTGCCAAGGACTACCGAACCATTCTGGAGGACCATGTGTATCCAATGGTTCAAACATTGTATCCTGAAGGCGGTGCCGTGTATCAGGATGACAATTCACCAATACACACAGCAAGTCTGGTGAAAGATTGGTTTGATGAACATGAAAGTGAAGTTCAACATCTCCATGGCCTGCACAGTCACCAGATCTAAATATTATTGAGCCACTTTGGGGTGTTTTGGAGGAGCGAGTCAGGAAACATTTTCCTCCACCAGCATCACATCGTGACCTGGCCACTATCCTGCAAGAAGAATGGCTTAAAATCCCTCTGACCACTGTGCAGGACTTGTATATGTCATTCCCAAGATGAATTGATGCTGTATTGGCCGCAAAAGGAGGCCCTACACCATACTAATAAATTATTGTGGTCTAAAACCAGGTGTTTCAGTTTCATTGTCCAACCCCTGTATGTATGTATGTATACATGTGCTTATGTATGTATGTATGAATGTTATATACATTAAAAAAATAAACAAAAAAAAATCCCATCTCGCCCTGCGGGCGGTCTTTGTCCTTCGAGGTCAGGTCCTTTAACCAGAGGCCTGGGAGCTTGAGGGTCCTGCGCAGTATCTTATCTGTTCCCAGGACTGAGCTCTTCTGAACAGGAATCTTGGATGTTGTTCCTGGAATCTGCTGGAGACAGTTTGGGGGTCACTGCCCTGACTGATTACCACGGGGACCAGTTTTACTTTCACCTTCCACATCCTTTCTAGCTCTTCACTGAGCCTTTGGTATTTATCCAGCTTCTTATGTTCCTTCTTCCTGATGTTGCCATCACTTGGTATTGAAACATTTATCACTACATCTTTCTTCCCATGTTTGTTCACCATTATGATGTCCATTTGGTTAGTCATCACAAGTTTGTCTGGCTGTATCTGGAAGTCCCACAGGATCTTCACTCTATTATTCTTGACCACCCTTGGGGGCATAACCCATTTTGATTGCCCAGATTTTGCTCTTCCCATTCAGCCTTACTCTCTGCAGATACTTGGAGGTTGCAGCTTTACTAGTGGCCTCTTCATGGTTCCCATTTACCTGTGGGATTCAATTCGATTTTCAATTCAATTTTATTTATATAGTGCCAAATCACAACAAACAGTCACCTCGAGGCACTTTGTATTGTGGGTAAAGACCCTACAATAATACAGAGAAACCCAACAGTCAAAATGACCATTTGGCGACAGTGGGAAGGAAAAACTCCCTTTTAACAGGAAGAAACCTCCGGCAGAACCAGGCTCAGGGAGGGGCAGTCATCTGCTGCGACCAGTTGGGCTGACGGGAGAGAGACAGGACAAAAGACATGCTGTGGAAGAGAGCCAGAGATTAATAATAATTAATGATTAAATACAGAGTGGAGTATAAGTTTTAAGCCTGATCTTAAAAATAGAGAGGATGTCTGTCTCCCGAATCCAAGCTGGGAGCTGGTTCCACAGATGAGGGGCCTGAAAGCTGAAGGCTCTGCCTCCCATTCTACTTTTAAGTATCCTAGGAACCAAAAGTAAGTCAGCAGTCTGAGAGGGAAGTGCTCTATTGGGGTGATATGGTACTATAAGGTCTTTGAGATAAGATGGGGCCTGATTATTCAAGACCTTGTATGTGAGGAGAAGTATTTTAAATTCTATTCTAGTTTTAACAGGGAGTCAATGAATAGAAGCCAATATGGGAGAAATATGCTCTCTTTCTAGTCCCTGTCAGTACTCTAGCTGCAGCATTTGAATCAGCTGAAGGTTTTTCAGGGAGCTTTTAGGAGAGCCTGATAATAATGAATTAAAATAGTCCAGCCTAGAAGTAATAAATGCATGAATTAGCTTTTCAGCATCAGTCTGAGAAAGGATGTTTCTGATTTTAGAAATATAGCAAAAATGTAGAAAAGCGGTCCTACATATTTGTTTAATATTTGCATTGAAGGACATATCCTGGTCAGAAATAACTCCAAGATTTCTCACAGTGTTACTGGAGGCCAAAGTAATGCCGTCCAGAGTAAGTGTCTTTTTTGACACCATGTTTCTAAGATTTGTGGGGCCGAGTACAAGAACTTCAGTTTTATCTGAATTTAGAAGCAGGAAATTAGAGGTCATCCAGGCCTTTCTGTCTTTAAGACATTCCTGCAGTTTAACTAATTGATGTGTGTCATCTGGCTTCATGGATAGATAAAGCTGGGTTTCATCTGCATAACAATGAAAACTGATAAAATGCTTTCCAATAATACTGCTTAAGGGAAGCATGTATAATGTAAATAAAATTGGTCCTAGAACAGAACCCTGTGGAACTCCATAATTAACCTTAGTGTGTGAAGAAGACTCCCCATTTACATGAACAAATTGGAGTCTATTAGATAAATATGATTCAAACCACTGCAGTGGAGTACCTTTAATACCTATGGCATGCTCTAATCTCTGTAATCAAATGTTATGGTCAACAGTATCAAACAGGACAAGAACAAGTACTTGTAGCTGTCTTCAGTGTTTGCAATGTTGCCTTCTGGTAGTGCAGTCCCCCTCAGTTCTGACTACCTTCCCTCTCTTTCTTACCATCTGTCTACACTCTACCAGTCGGAATGACATTCCAATGTCATTGCTGTAGATCCATGTAGTGCGGATCAGTGAATCTCATTCACTCCTAGCATACAGCTTGGAATCATCAGGTGACTGATGGTTGCTCCATTCCGTAGCCGATATCAGTAGCCTGTGTTGTTGATGATCTGGCTGAGGGGGTTCAGGCCTATGCAAAACAACAGTGGGGACAGAGCATCTCCTTGAACATCCTGCACTTGATGGTGACCTGTGAAATTGTCCTGAAGTTGGCCTCTAGTGTTGTTCTCCCCACCCCAGGTTTCTTCTCATTCACCTTTATTTATTTGTTTATACTTCATTCTGTATTTATTCATTATTATTAATCTCTGCCTTTCTTCCACAGCATGTCTTTTGTCCTGTCTCTCTCCCCTTCAGCCCCAACTGGTCGCAGCAGATGACTGCCCCTCCCTGAGCCTGGTTCTGCTGGAGGTTTCTTCCTGTTAAAAGGGAGTTTTTCCTTCCCACAGTCGCCAAGTGCTTGCTCATAGGTGGTCGTTTTGACTGTTGGGTTTTCTCTGTGTTATTGTAGGGTCTTTACTCACAATACAAAGCGCCTTGGGGCGACTGTTTGTTGTGATTTGTTGCTATATAAATAACATTGAATTGAATTGAATCCCCACTGAATTCCTGATAAAGGCTCTTAGGGTCCTGTTGATCTTGTATAGTTCTAGGCATTCCAGGAGCCATGTGTACGGCATCGAGTCATAGGCTTTCTTGTTAGCTTCTTCAATCAAGGCAGTGCACAGGTTGGTCAGTCTAGTCTTAGAGTCTCTAGTGACTGCTCTATCGACCAGTAGCTGGTGTTTTGCTCCCCTGGTATCTCTGCCAGTTCCTTTCTGGGCCCCACTCATGTATTGTGCCATGTGCCTACTCATCTTAGCTGCTATGATGCATGACAGGAGTTTCCATGCTGTACTGATTCAGGTCCCTTCTGAGAAACTTTGAGGATCAGGACTGTCCGGCCTTCAGTCAGCCATTCTCGGTGTGTCTTAGCCTTTAGTAGCTGGTTCATTTGTGCTGCCAGACACTCATTGGGTTGCAGTTAGCTTCTTTAGCTGGTAGGTGTGAATCAGGGCCTGGTGCTGTCCAGCTCTTCATATGTGAGACTCTTTATTGGATGTCTGCACTGTTATGGTTACTGGAGCCTGTTCAGAGAGGTTGCTGGGGTCTTCTCTTAGATCCACTAGCCATTGAGCATTAGTGTTGTGTGTTGCACTCCTTCTCCCATATGCTCTTCAAGTATTGCTCCATCTCCAGCCTTGATGGGGGGTGCTGTTCAAATATTGTTTCCCTGCCACTCAGAGTACACCATGGATGGTTTAGTGGAGAACAAGGCAGTGAGTCTTTGCTTGGCATTTTCTAAAGCCTTGGCATTTTCTAAAGCCTCACGTATGGACAGACTGTCGTACTTCTTAGGCACCCCTTTCTTCATCACACCTTCATCACACCTTTCTGCAACGCTAATTTCCCTCCGTGCTGCCTTGATCTTAGCACGGCGTAGGTGACCCAAAAGTGCAGGGAAATGATTCTCTCATCCATCAGGGAAAATCCCAATATACAGCCCACTGAGGGAATACAAGTACAAACCACCCCTACCTGCCCCCTCTCACTGAGGGCTACTCCAGACCGAAACAGAGTCTAGCCCCTTTTCAGGAGGCTGGTTCTAGATTCAGAGTATGCTGCGATAAGCCTGACAATATATAGCCAATATCTCACTGTTACGGCCCTAGCCGGGCCTGCTGTGGTTTCCTGACCCACAGGGTGTGGCTTGCTCTCTTCAGCCTCGGGTGCCACCCCTTTTGGAACAGCTGACCCAACTCAGCAATCAAGCTGGGGTACTTAAGGCCAGAGAGAGGAGAGATCAGCCCAGTGATTGCCAGAGACTGTTTTTGTTTCACAGCTTGGGAACTGTGTTGCTGCAGCAGCTTACTCCTGCTCAGTGGAGAGGAGGGTATCTTACTCCTGCTCAGTGGAGAGGAGGGTGGTCTTTTGTTCTTGTGTGCATGCCTCTTACTTAGGTTGTTTATGTTCGTTAAGTAATTCCTGTTTTTTGTTTTTTCTTTGTTTAAAGGTGATAGCGGCTTGTCCGTCTCTTTTTGTTACAACCTTTAATAAAAATCCTTTATTTTACTAGTTTTGCTTTCATGTCTCCTTTTGTCGACCCGGTCACTTTTTGTTACTTCCCCAAACCCCCTAGACACTTTAGGGGAACGTAACACTCACACACTAACTTGGGTTCCTTCCCCCACCAGAGAGGTGACTGTCGAAGTGTCTTTGGGTAAGATATTGAACCCCAAGTTGCGCCTGATGTGCCCATCAGAGTGTGAATGGTAGATAACATTCACACTTGCACATAATGTTAAGAAAAATGCTAAGGTACAGATAAAAGCACTGCATAAATGTATATGACTGGGTGAACTGTGAGACTTCTAGTATAGAGTGCTTTGAGTGCTCAAAATTGAGTAGAAAGGCACTATATAAATACTAATCCAATTACAGTTTACCATTTAACTAAGGGCTTATTACAACAATCAAGAATCAGACCATCAGGGCCTCTGGCCTTGACTGCTACTCAAGAAACATTGGCCCTTTTGAGATATGTATTGTAAAACTCAATCCAACTTTTTTTTTCCCAAAAACAGCATTCATGGTTAAAAGATTTTAACAAATAGATACCCAATGATTACTTGCACAAAAAAAAATCTTTTTGGATTATTTATTTTTCTGAAACTAAATGTTTAAATGTGCAAATAAATCATTATGTTGTAATTTAAATACTGTTTCAATTTGTTGGAGACAAGTTTAAAAAAAACAAAAAAAAACCCAAACATAATTCCAAAAACTACATTTCGTAAGGATGGGATTGTTTTTGTAATTACAAGATATTTTTCATTAATTAAAACAAAACAAAACAAAACAAAACAAAACAAAAAACAGTTGATTATTTTCACTATGGCTATTATTTGTTTTTACAAGTCTTCTTAAAGTTAATGTTTAAACATGCAAATGACATCTTTTCTTTTCAAATATGCACAAAGTTTTTTGTTAAATTGTTGATAGACACCTGTCACAAAGAAACAGGTTGCAGACACAGCTATGTGCTTACTCGATGTCAGTAGCTGACATACAGGTATGGTAGGGTCTTACCTCATAACTCTGCTTCAGTGTCTAACGATGAGGGTGAGGCAGCAGCAGACAACCATTTTCGTAACAACATAGTCAACCAAAGAGGTGCAAAAAGAAAAATTAGAAGACCACATAGGGACAAAACACAAAAAACAAAACAAAAAACAGATGCACACAGCTGTACAGCTCATGCTGCTGCCAACATAAAGGAAAAAATCATATCAAATTGTTTGAAAATATTTTCCCATCATTGTTTTGATTTGTTCTAAATCAAACCTCTTCTTCTGATGCCTCACTACAAGATGTGTCCCAAAGTAACTTGTAGAACTGGAGGTATGAAATTTACCCAAATGCTTTCCTACTTTTTTTGGTTGTGCTTTCTTTTGTTTTCTAATTTGTCCCTCCTATCTGGCATGCGTCTTCTCTTTATGTTTTTTTTTCTGATGCTTATGAAATGAAGCACTTCTTCAAATTACATTTATTTTAAAAGGAAAAGTAGAAGAGAGCGTGTTGATAGAGAAGTAAGGAGTGGCAGAGAAATGTGCTGCAGGACATGTATGAGGACAGTGAGACTGTGGTGAGGTGTGTGGTAGGAGTGACAGATGGGTTCAAGTTGGGGGTGGAATTACATCATGGATCTGCTCTGAGCCCCTTATTGTTTGCAATGGTGATGGACAGGTTTACAGATGAGGTGAGACAGGTGTCTCCTTGGACTATGATGTTTGCAGACAACATTTTGATCTGTAGTGAAGGGCTCTTCTCTCCTCTTCTCTCCACCTCTCTTCTACCTGAGAAGAGAGCCTGGAGAGGTGGATGAGAAGAGGAATGAACTGGAAAGAATGAAAATCAGTAGAAGCAAGACAGAATGCATGTGTGAGAGGGAGACAGGTGGAAAGGTGAAATACCAGGAGTAGAGTGCACAAGAGAGGTGAAGAAGAGAGTGCAAGCAGGGTGGAGAGGAGTCTCAGGATAACAGCAAGAGTGAAAGGGTAAGTAGTGAGAACTATGACCTGCTATATCAGGGATCCTCACATCCAGGCCTTGAGAGCCAGTGTCCTGCAGGTTTTAGATGTGTCCCTGATCCAACACACCGGAATCAAATGGCTGAATTGCCTCCTCAGTATACAGTCAAGTTTTCCAGAGTCCTAATAATGACTTCTAAATTTGACTCAGGTGTGTTGAAGCAAAGACACATCTAAAACCTGCAGTACACCGGCTCTCGAGGCCTGGATGTGAGGATCCCTGATGGTTTGGAGACAGGAGCACTAACAAAAATACAGGAGGCTAAGTTGGAGATGACAGAGTTGAAGGTGTTAAAATGTTCATTGGGAGTGACCAGAATGGACAGAGGATTAAAATGAGTATATCAGAGGGACAGCTCAGGTTGAGCAGTTTGCACACAAAGTTAGAGAGACAAGGCTGAGATAGTTTGGACATGTGCAGGGGAGGGATAGTGGATACACTGGACAAAGGATAATAAATATAGAGGTGCCAAGCAGGAGGAAAAATGGAAGACCTCAGAGGGGTTTCATGGATGTCATGAAGGATGATATGAAGAGGGTTGGCGTGGCAGAGGAGGAAACAGCTAATGAAAGAAGAGCCAAGCCTGTGAGTTTTAGTTCAGGCAGACAATTTGTACTTCACTCATTATACACAAGTGGCATGTCTCACTCATGTCACATTTAAAACACACTCTCCCAATATGTCTATTTGAGTTGGAAAGTGTGTTCATTGCTCCCGTTTTGTGTCACCTGCCAAGAGGCCCTCAGGGATCACTTTCCCATTGTCCATTTCTCTGTCTATCTGTCCGTCAGGCTTTCAGCCTGACATGTTCTTTGGAATACTTTTGCTGATATGTCAGTGCCACTGCTACCTGCTGTTTCAACTTGTCCCCCACTCCAGCATCCACCTCTGGAGGATTTTAGTGTTCATCATATTTGCAGCTAGTGATACGCTCAGAGCTCAAATGCCCAACTCTGTGATAAACATTTCAAATGTGTTTGGCTAAAATGTCATTACTTTATCTACCTAACAAACAGTGAGGATTTTCTGCTTTTTGTATTACTATAGCTAAAAGAATGTTTAAATGTCTGTATTTTGTGCCATTTATAAAAAACCAGAACGCTTGTCAGACATTGTCTTCTGTGTAAATAAAAGTTTATGTTACCATAAAGACAGTGTCGGTGGAGGATTTCTTCAAACCACACAGGACAGAAACGATATAACACAAGTATAAAAAAAGATATAGTCTTAGAGTATATCAGAGCCTTTTGTTGTATCCTCCCAGGAGTAAACCCGAGTTTTCTCCGGGTACTCTGATTTCCTCCCACAGTCCAAAGACATGCAGTTACTAGGTTAATTGGTGATTCTAAATTGCCTATCGGTGTGAATGTGAGTGTGAATGGTTGTCTGTCTCTCTGTGTTAGTCGTGGAACAGGCTGATGACCTGTACAGAGTGTACCCCTTTCTTTAGTTTCACCAAATGGCAGTACAGTACACAATTACGAGAAGGCACAACTTCGGCACACCACCGGTTTAGTCAATACTGTCATGCAACAGGACATCGCGGAAGCGGTACAAGAGGGCAATGCCTACAGAGAGCTCTGGGATTGCGCAACAATACAATACGCCTGTTGATTGCAGGGCTCTGTTCTAATTGTACGTAAACGGAACTGTATTTTAAAAACAAAAGAACGCTGAGATTAAAGCGGTCATTATAGTGGAGGTGTGCGTTTGAGAATGAGTCAGTATTCTGTGTATACCGAAAAGTGGGATTCATGTTTATCACTCAGAGTATCTTCACTGTAAAGGAGGTCATTTTATGAAAACGGCAAATGTGTTCAAATCTTTGCTCTTACGTTTCTGTGTTTAAGCGGTCTGTTCAGATATAAAATAAAGTGGTGTTTGAGGTTGGTGCCAATATTTATTTATTTATAGGTACAAAAACTGCATATGCTGACAGGTAGGAGAGAATGAACAGGGCGTTAATGTTCGGTCTGAATAACTCTAACCTGATGAGTAAATAAATAAGCACATTAATTGCACGATGTTCTGTCACCAGTTTTACAAATAATTTATAGACTGTATAATTTTAAAATGTAGTAGACTGCCTGCAACAAACCACTTCTCTTTTTCTGCAAATTAAAATCACCCGCTCTGAAAGGTCAAAAGAGAAAGTGTCCGCACTTTTGGATAAAATAAATTAATACCGCACATCTCTGGTAAATCGCTACAGTATTTTAAGGGCAGAAACTACCTTTGCAGACAAGTAAGAGAGCCCAGACTATTATTAGCATTACAGAGGATTCTTCTGTGGAAGGAATTCTCCCTCTCTCCCACCCCCACCGTGGACCGTGCGGCCGGCTCACGGCTGAGTGCGGCAATTTTAAGAGGCAGGATCTTTATGTTGTTATAGGCATAAAGTATGCCCATTAAGACAGTGATTCGATGAGCCCTCTTCGGAGGAAACAGAAAGTATGTATAACAACAGTAAAAACAGTCCAGTTTGTATTTCCATTAACTGACCACGTTTTTTCCCGTTTTAATGCTTGTTGATTTGCTCTGTGATGGAAATAACGGTGAAACTTTTTCACCTCTCAGTGATCAGGTGTGAAATAAAACACTTCCTGCAGCCAAGAAGCTCCCCGCCACCCCTATCTCTGTGTCTGTGGAAATTTCTGAGCGAACACGACTGTTAAAAGCCGGTCAGAAAGCTTTTGGATGCATTCAGGAAAACTCCGACACTTTGACACTCAGACCATTCTTGTTAAATTGGGGCAATAATGAGAGCATGGACTCTACTCAGGAGAAAGTCGCGGTTTCAACACCAAAAAATAAACCTCCAAAAACTGAATGTCAAATTGGAAAACCTTAAATTTACGGAATTCATAAAGTGTTCTCAGCTAGCTTTTAATGGTGGTCGTTGAACGTCCCGTTTTCAGGAAAGCACCATGACCCAGTCACATCACCCAGACCGTTTCCCTGCCCCCACGTCCATAAAGTTAGCACTGGTCTAATTAACTTTAATTTGGTGGGTCAGTACTCCAAAATCTCTAATTTCTTTATATTTTACAGGAAATAGGTGCAGCCATTTATTGAAACATACATGAATGCAGTTTATAAGGTTCAAAATGGAGCCCGAAAGCCAGTATTTGGTATGACCTCCTTTATTCTTCAGCACAGTCTAATCTCTCTGAGGCAGCCTTCTGTAATTTCTGAAGTAGTCTTAAGGAACAGTTCTCCAGGCTTCTTGAAGGTCATCCAAATCTCTTCTTTGGATGTTTCTGCCTTTTGTTGTATTCACTGTCAGGATGCTCCCACACTAATTCAGTAATGTTGAAGTCTGGGCTCTTGTGTGTTTTTCTATCCAGGTATGCTTTTACTGCATTGCCAGCATGTTTGAGACTTTTCTGTGCTGATAAATGAATGAGATCTCAGCATAAACGCAGCGCCAGTCTCTGGATGCATGACTGCAGATGCTTGTCTCTGGATGAGTGGTCTGGAACGATCATTTCGTTGTGTGCCTCGTGTGCACAATGAGTTGAATCTAATCTATGAAACCCATTGTTAAGTGCCATTTTTGAGTAATTCATAGTTTATCTTCAGTACACATTTCTGAGAATGCACATCTGTCTGAACGTGGAAGGACAGTTGGGAAATTACTGATCAAAAGAATATTTGGTGATTTGCAGTGGAAAATGTGTGAAAGGTCATACTGACTAAAAATTTATCAATCTATCTTAGATTTTCAAAACTTGTTCCACCATTGGTTGCAGCTATGTTTTAGACAGTGAAAATATTTCAGCATGAAATGTTAACAAAACATTTGTGAATCACAGAAGTCAATGTTTTTGTGAAGAAAGCGCCATCTCTTGATGACACTCTGCAATTGAGGGAAAGGGGTGTGTTTATGCTAGAAAGTGGACACGCCCAGGAGAAGGAGGGGGGGACTTCCGCTGGGAGGGCAACTTTAAGTGGCTGCATCTGTATGGGCAATTTAGAAGGACCAATTAACCTAATCTTTGGACTTTGGGAGGAAACCCAGGGAGAACATGCAACCTTCACACAGCGAGAGAGGCCCAGGCCAAGATGGAATCGAACCCAGACCTTCTAGATGTCATGCTAGCTGTGAGGCAGTAGTGCTAACCATGTCGCCACCATGCTGCCCGACATGCACTCTACAAATCATTTTTGACATGTGAATTAATGATTACTCTACAAATCATTAATTCACATGGCAAAAGAAAGGAAAGAGGTCTTCTGTAAAGATTTCTTTCCCTTATTATGAAGAGTATAATTATGGATAAAAGCATTAGTGCAGCCCTGCAGCAAGCTAGAACTTGAGACCATTAGAAGTCACCATGCAGGAGGTAGATAATATAACACTCACACAATCTACTCACACTTAAAAACATTTTGAACTGAATTATAAAATTGAAGAAGCATGTCTTTTTTTCATACCTCAAACTCTTGATGGAAGCTTTGAGTTTTGTGAAGTTCAGCAACATGTTTGACAAAGTCCCTCACTGGAAAAGCCCTCTGGTTGCCTGAAAAAACAAAAACAAAAATAACCCCCCTTCCTCCAAAAACTACCAAATAATCAGTTCGTGTCCATTTTACCATATAAAGACAGATGTTTCTGAACTTCTTTACTGTGATAACAAAACATTTTTACAACAAAAAAAGACAGAGGAATGTGGCTAAAAATTAAGTATGCACGGTGGCCCAAGGACAGGTTATCTTCCTGAAGGTTCTCCATCAGACACCTCCGGATATTACAATGGCAGTCTGACTATGGAGGACAAATTATATTATATTGAACCCACTTTGTTTTGAAAATTTTCTAACTTAAGAAAAGTGGGCCTTTCGGCAGTGACATCAGAGCTTTCTGAAACAAAATGTTACAAAGTCACAAAAATGTGAATTTGACTGAGAAATTTGGTAGGCCACCCCTAAACTGCACTTTGCACTTCTGAAAACTAAGAAGCCAGCTACAGCTTTACAAAATAAATGTTATGTTGTATTCAATAAGATTTGAAACTAGTGATTGAGACCATGAACTCACGAGAAGGACATTCAAGGGAGTTGAGAGCTGTTATCCCATCAACCAGAAGTATTTTTGCAACAAAAAGAGTTGCTCCCTGCTGGCCATTACAAAGAATGCTGGTGTAGGCCAATTCAACGCCCACTCCTCTTTTCAGACCTGGAAGCTATGTCCACCATTATAAACTGTATACTTTATGGGTAATACTGAACATATTAATGGATAACATTCTGGATAAACTGAATAAATTTTTGGAAAGTGAGGGTATTTTTTGGCGAATTCACATATCTTTAAAAAATGGTGAGTGTTCTGAAAAGTTAAACCACCATAATTTGAGAAAAAATTTGGGAACTGTAGCCATTTTTTTTTTTTAGAAAGGACACCGAAAAGCCGAGTCAGTTTAGACAATATTTGAAAATGATTACAGATTCAGACAGTGGGTAAATTTGTGTAACATTTTTGGGACGTTTAAGAGATGTCAATTACTACAGACATATTTAAACATTTTAAAATCAAATAAGGCATAAAGTTGGAACATTTGTGAAAAATACAACTTTGAGGACAAAAGATATTTGATGACAACTGTGGAAACTAATTACATTTTGATAAATATGCATGTTTTTGACACTGTCTACTTGAAAACAGAAACATTGAAAGCTAAAACTTTTTGGAAATTATGGACTTTTATCAAGAAAAGTGAAGGCATTTATGGACACACAAAAAAAATGTTTGCGTGTTACCAGATGCAGAAATGGGTGGTGTTGCGATGAATCTGGGTGAGGAGCTGTCATGGATGTAAAAGTGAGCCGTCTGGAAACAAACTCTACAGAAAAACAAACACAAAATCCATCAACACTGCACTGACAGGCAGGAAATGCTTCTGTTTTCTTATGATTCAGCATTGTCCCAGATTTAGGAGAATAAGCAGTAATCTTCCTGTAAACACAGTAAAAAAGATGTTCTGTTAATCCTTGATATGTTTTTAAACAGATGAGAGATGTCTCTCAGCCAGACATGGGCATCAGGGATTATCACAGAAGGATAAAAATGACAAAAAACCAATAATCTCCCATCAGGTCTCAGGTTCTTATGCCAGCTGCACATTGTCCGGTAATCTAGTTGATCAGACTAGATTTTCTGAACCAAACAAGCTAATTTATATGTTATTCATTCTATTTCAATATTAATTGTTCAAACCATGTTTTTTTTTTAAATTCTTCAAAGAAATCCCAGAAAGTTGATTCAGTTCACCTGGAACCTGCAACATTTTCAGTGGGAGAAACATTTGATCACTCATCCAAATATCAGTCACAAATGACTGCAGGTTACAGATTCACAGTACAGATGCATAATGATTGAAATCTACAGTGACACCACTGCATAACACTGAGCCACGAGATCAGTTACATGATTGCTGATATCAGCGATGATAACAGATCAAACATTTATTCCACTGAAAACGTTGAACTGAACTGAAAGAACTTTCTGGGAAAGTTCTTCTAAGGTTTTTTTTCTTTGAAATTACACAGTTTAGCTCAACAGGCAGTAAAAATGACATAAGCAGAAAGGAGTGTAGGACCTGGATTCCTTAAATGTTTTTGCTTTTAGCACCAGAACAGCTGCCAAGATGATGTTCTTGGTCAGTTCAGATAAACTTTAGACTGAAATGGCCTCAGCAGCTACAAGAGTGATGGGAAAATCTTTCAACCTATAATATTACTGATATTCTTTGTTAGCCTCAGTTGAAGTCTATTCATTATTTAGCACATAACAAACAAACAAAGCTGGTTAAATTACTCATAAAAAATATTATTCCTGCATGTTGAAAAATGACATTTGCCCAGTGACTCCAAGAGGTCCTTTACAAGCATCTATGTGTGTGTTAGGAGTGAGAACTGGCTTACAATAGCCATAGCCTGGTGCTTCATGTAGCAGTGCAAAAGGACAAATGGTTAAATATAAGATATGACTTTGACAAGCTGGCGGTACTTCACACCCCAGAAATGTCAAGGGGATGTTTACATTTATGTTCTGTCTTGTGTTCTTGGATTACTGTGGATGTTTTTGCAGATGACTATGGATTTTGCTGGAAGTTTGTCCTTGCCAGAAGGGACCCCCCCACACACACACAAACACACTGTTGCAAAGTCTATCTCAAGGGGGAGCTGCTGAGTTTCCTTTTACACTATTTTAAATTGATTTAAAGTTTTATTGCTCTCCTCCAAAAATTCTTGAGAGATGTGTGCACAATTCTTCTCTTCCTACCTACTGACTAGTAGATTTATAAGCCAGCATTTGAGCAAATTTGATTTACCGTAAAACCATCTTCATTACAATACAAAGGTCCAAGGTTGTATATGCAATGTGGTCAACAATGTTTTTTTGTCATAAGATGTAGAACCTTGTTCTTCTGCTCTTTTCTATTGTCCACATTAGTGTATTTCCCTTTGTTTATCTAGTGAGACTGAAACTACTTGATCTGATTAGACTGATGTGAGAACCTCAGACTAAATTAAGTAATTGAGCTGCAGCTCAGTAACAAGCACACTAACACACAGTCTGTCACTCTTAACTGAAAACAGCCACTATCTGTGAGCACTAGCTCATAGGATGTACGCATATTCAGGAACAGCCATTTTCATTTTTTGTTTTGTTACACCCTTTTAAAGCAACAAACATCTCTGCCATTTTGTCTCAGTTAGTAATTAAGATTTTCATCATTATTGACTCTCAGCACAGTTTCAGACTCTAATAGAGTCTACAGTACATAACTAAAGTTTGATTTGAACCTTTAAAGATAATTTAGCTACAGTCTAATTTGCTGCACATCTCTCAATTCGCTTTAAACTTGTAAAGTAAATCAAAATCCTCTCAAATGGCTTGACCTCAAATGCACAGCAGTAGTGTCCAAATGAACACTGTTGTTGTGAGTTAGCCAAAAAAAAAAGAAACAACAACAGGGGGATTAGTGCAGTTTGGCCTCCTGCTGCTCGCCCTACAAGAAGCTGATACGATTCCTTCTGTCCGACATAATCAGTCAGATGTCCTTTTCTATCCTGCAGTGCTCCCAGGATGCTCCCCTGAGTGGATGCTCAGAATGCTACAGCCAAGGTACATCCTTCACTAAGGATTAATCCCCCTGCTCCTCAGATTATTACCAGTTTAGCACTGCTCAATCTTGGAGATACAACAACAAGCCGATTGGAAAACAAGAGCAATATGTTGAGTCTTCAGCATGGCAGCTGAGACATGTAGCCTGTGAAAAATAACTAAAAGTGTTACACTGCATTTGACAGCATGTCTTTGATTGGATTTCTGGAGTTGGATATTTCATGGTCAGAAAAGTTTTCAAGATATATTGTCAGTGTAAGAAATTAAAAAAAAACTTTTGGGTTTGAGCCAAGAAAAAAAACAAAAAACAAAGCATACAAACAAAAAAACATGGCTACCCTTAAAGAAAATTCTGTTTTCTTCTTGATTTGGTGTAATAGATGAAGAAAAATAGCATCTCTGAAGCTCATCCAAAATCAGAATGGGAATATCCTTTATTGTCTTTGTGCAGCAATGACATAATGAAATTGTGTGAGCAGTCTCTGTCAAGTGTCTTGAAATGAATCAAAAATGAGTGGCAGTAACAGCTGAAAGGCTTCATTCAGTCTGCTTGCAGCCACACAACAACACGACACACAAGGTATTGTTTGTGAAGGGGCTGTTGGTGAGCAAATACATGCACACAAATAAAAACACACAGCGCAATGTAAGATCAAGATTGAGCCTGTGTTTGAAGAGATTAGGCTTCCCAGTCAAATATGAGTCTTCTGGTTGATGCCGCCACCTCTCCTCATAATACGTGAGATATAATTGGGTTCTAAGGCATGCAGTAGAGATTGGGGTTATGTGTTTTACTAAATTCTATTAATTTATTAAAACACATTAATAGTGTGGGAACTGTACTGCTGTTACACATCATTGTTTCTGGTAAATCACAGCAGACTGGAGGAAAAACGACTTATTTCACGAACATATTGTTCATAATTCTTACTTACATTTAGACTAAACGAGTTTGAATGTACTAAAAAAATCTCAGTGCATTTTAAATGGAAGAGGGATTGCACTGTATATCCTGCATTTATAAATTGTTTTCCATCACAAGCAGCTTAAAATTTACCAGCAGTACCTACCTCCAGTAGATGAGAATACCAATGAGGATGATCAGGGTAAGAACAGTGAGGGTGGAGATGACAGCCAGAGGAAACAAACCGTTCCCTTCTTGTTCCCTGACCGAGCCAACTCTTGACTGATGGCTGCTGTTACTAGCATCTGGAAAAAAATAACAGAAGCTGCTAAAGCTGTGCAGAGCAACAAATTCAGAGTCCATATCCTGTCACTTACTTGAGCTTCACTATCACAGTGCTTCTTTGAATGCATACAGTATGAAAAATATGGTGTATGAAAATGGTAGTGGCAAAAAGGAGCCACTATCATTTTCTGTGGCTTGTTTACATCTCTCTAACTTGTAATAAAGGCTCTTTTTTTTGCCACTAACATTTTCATAATATTTTTCAAACTGTATACAAAACAAGAATTACAGTAACATTTTGATTAGTGAATTCACTGGTGATCTGTCCCTGTCCCCACCCCACTCTACCCCTGTGACCCAGAAAAGGATAAGCGGAAGAAAATGGATAGATGAACATTCAGCCAGCGGATTTGCCCCTTGCTTGCAATTATAAAGAATATATGCTTAAGCCATATCCAGATTATACACTGCTCAAAAAAAATTAAAGGAACACTTCACTCATCAGATCTTAATAGGCCAAAAAAAAAAAATCATTTTGTTGAAAATTCTCAACCTGCAGAGGGAAAACAGAAAAAACAAAAACTCAAAGTGAAAAAAGTAATGCAGCAGGATAGTCCATTTTGCCATAATTTCATTGCAGCAACTCAAAATGGTACTTAGTAGTTTTCCCCATGTGCCTGACAACGTTGGGGCATGCGCCTAATGAGATGACAGATGATCCCAAATCTGGGACTGATGCACCTGGTGGTATTGGATGGACCAAAACATAACGTCCCAGAGGTGTTAGATTGGATTTAGGTCAGGCTAGCATGGGGCCAGTCAAGGGTATCGATTCCTTCGTCGTCCACTGTTGTGCATCAGGTGGAACCCAGGACCCACTGTACCAGCATAGAGTCTAACAGTGTGTCAATCCTGAAGAAATGGAAATACACTAATATGGATAAAGAAAAAAAGGCAGAACAATGCCTGATGGTTGCCTAGCCTGTAGAGGTCTGTGTACCCAGACCATCACTAGCCCACTACCAAACTGGTCATGTTACAGGCAGCATAATGTTCTCCACAGCTTCTCCAGACCCTTTCATACCTATCACATGTGCTCAGGGTGAAACTGCTCTCATCTGTGAAAAGCACAGGGCACCAGTGAGTTAGCCAGTTGGGCTTCATGGTGCTGGGCAGTGAGCACAGGGTCCACAAGAGGATGTTGGGCCTTAGTCTGTTTGTGATTTTTTTGGTAAGAGACAGTCACACTAGTGGCCTGCTGGAAGTCATTTTTGTAGGCTTCTGGCAATGCTTATCTTTTGTCCTCCTTGCAGAAAGGAGCAGATCCTGGTCCTCCTGATGTGTTAAGGACCTTCTACGACCCTGTCCAGCTCTCCTAGAGTAACTGCCTGTCTTCTGGAATATCCTCCAAACTCTTGAGACTGTGCTGGGAGACAGCAAAGATATTGTGATGTGCCATCCTGGAGGATGCTACAAGTAATGACGATGGCCCTAGCCAAATGCAAAACTAGTGGGAAAAAACTAGATGAGGAGGGAAAAAGTGGCCTCCACCTATAAAACCATTCTTGTTTTGGGGGTTGTCTCACTGTTGCCCCAAAGTGCATTCATTTAATTAACACCAAAGCAGCTGAAAATGATTAACAACCCCCTTTGCTACTTTAATGAGCAGATCAATATCCCAGAAGTGTCACTGACTGTTTTTTATTCTGATTAAAAACTGCTCTTTATTTTTTGAGCAGTGTACAAACTTTCCTTTTTTCTTTTGAAGCACTATGTTTAATCTTGTGAGCTTCTACTCATTATTTTTGCTAATATAAATGGGAAAATGCCCACAATATGCCTTACGTTTACAAACTGAAGGCCTATTGTGGGCATTTAAAGTGGATATATAAGAATATGTAACAAGACAACATTTCAACCAACTAAATCTGCATGATTCTAATGCAAGTTTCTAATCTGTATCTAGTATACATGCTTAATATACATGGGCTTTTAATAAATAATTTGAATCCAAATGTTAAAACATACAAGTAGAAAAAAGTGACTGAGATGTAACCGAGCCTCCAGAAGAAGGTGGCTTACTCAAATTGTTTAAACAACTAAAACTCTGACATTTTCACATCTCTAATATCTACTTCAGAAAGAAACATGAACCACATTTATTGCCCAACACTTAAAACACTGTGTCCAACCATTCACTAACCTGCTGTACAAATACTAAATTCATCACATTCAAAGCACCTGCAAAAACCACTTGAAAGATAAGGAGACACAAAAAGTCTTTAATCAAAAGTCCACCACAGATCAACACATTCTGAGCTGGCATCAATCGTGCACCATAATTGTAACTTTTGATGGCTGAACCTGACCTCACTCGGCAGCTGCTGAATCGTTCCTTTATCATCTGATTGTCTGTAAAAACAACAATAGTGTGAACTACCCTTGACTAGCTGTTGTTAGGACCTACCTTGTCTGTACAGACTGACATGGTACTGCCATGAATGGCTGGGTCAGCCCTGTTGACTAGCTCATATAGAGTTTGTTGTGCACTTTCAGAGTAAAACCCATTCATTCATTCAATCATTTATCCAGCAGACTTTTGTGTGCCTTTTATAAACCCTGGACTAATTGGTGAGAAGATGGAAAATGCCATTAATTTCAGTGAAGAGGATGAAATGGCAAAGTGACTGAAAAAAAAATCATTATGAGGATTAAGGAACAAAATCTTCAACTCAAAGATTTCCCTCTTAAAAATCATTGTAAAAATGGCATTTTTTGTGTGTGTTTTATTCCGACATTTTTCTGGCAGGCCTTATTTTAATTTATTTTTAGACCTTCACATTGGTGCCCCTTTGACTAAGAATGAAGATATCAAACTTATGAAGATAGCTAATCCATTGTTGAGGGTGACGCACTCCTTTTATTTTCCATTTGGTAACATTCCACCTTTGCTGTTGTTAATGCAGTTGCGAATCAAGACATTTTGGAAACTTATAAAATCATAAAATTTTGGTACTTTCAAGGATGCATTGACAACCAAAGCATTGTGAATGAAAATAAAAAAGGAGAAAAGCAAACAACAATTTAAGTTTTTAAAGAAGGGTTATCATGCAACTTTGAAGTAACAGGGATGTTGACTGTGACAGATTTTCTTTTGTGTGATTGTTTTTTTTTTTGGAAAGTGTCCTTCAGTGTTTGTTTGAAAGTTTTTTTTACAGATAAAATGTATTATTATTATTATTATTAATAAGATCAATCTGACTTTTATTTGGATAAACTAAAAATAAAACCCTTCCAGGTGGGGAAAAGTCTTTCTCCTTTCATGGTATTCACTGATTATTATGATTATTTGACACTTTGTAAAGTTTGAAACTTGAATAACTTTTTTTTCCCACAAGTATTTTACAACTTATAGCCAGTGAAGTGTGGATAATACATGAACCACTTGAAATGTCAAAAACAACTCTGCTGCCCTCTGGTGGTCATATCAAACAGCATTTGAAGGATCATTTCACTGTTTGGAGATTTTGAGCATCACTTTTTGTGCTTCAACTTGAGGACCAAAGGTAGACAGCTTTAACATACACTGACAAATGAGTCTCTAAAAGATGTTTGTATTTTCTTTAATGAATATAGCCAGGATATACAGAGCCTCCCAATATGCGAGGCTCTGTATATCCTGCATGGCCTCTACAGTGTATGGTCACGCATGATCACAAATTAATAGAGAAATGCTTGTTGCTGAAGCCTATCCCAGCTGTCATAGGGCGAGAGGCAGGGTACACCCGGTACAGGTGAGGCAGACAACCTTTCACACTCACATTCACACCTATGGGCAATTTAGAAACACCAATTAATCTAACCCCAGAAGTTAGTAATATGTGGGCACAATATACGATGGTTGTTTATTGGGTGAACTCTGTAGTGCTGTTATCACATGAACCTTGGAGATTTGGATTTCATTTGATTTGATTTTCAGTTTGAATTATATAAATTGTAGCCCATTAAAACCTTGATATGCAGTTTGAAAAAAAATGAGTGGATGTAATGCACTAAGATATATCTGAAATGACAATGAAGAATGTGATGACAATTTCATTAAAGTTATGGAATTGCTTTGATGACTGGAGTGAATTTTCTTTTTTCCTTTTTCCTTTTTCAGACAGAAATAAAAAATGAAATGTATGTTGCAGACATGGTGGATTAGTCATCTTTCGGATATCCAAATTCTTCCTAAAGGAGCATTATCTCCCCAGTTCCAAAGAGGAGTCAAATTTGTTGTCCCTCACACTTTTTTTTTACCTGCCACTGGATCCTCCTCTTGCAACTCCCTTTCTGTTTTTTCTGAGATACTGAAGTCAGAAGTCTCGTTGTCGTAGAGGCTTTCGCCTGGTCCTGAGCCACTCTCCTCCTCCCTACCCAGCAACCAGAGTGAAGCCGAGGTCGCTGCCAATATGGATTCCATTGTTGTACCTCCTACCTCAGAGGTGAAGGCATTGCCACTCCCACTTTCAAAATAAAATGCTGAGGAGTGTTCATCCAGATCATCTGGCGTCTGGCCAGATTCTGAGGTGGTTGACGGGGAGGAAGTGCTAGTAACTTTAGTTGAATCCTTATTCGCCAGCCTCTGGGGGAGCATGCTCTTCCCAGAGGCTGAGGTTTGAACACTGTCCCACTCCTGATCTAAGGCCTCCTGGGAGTCATGAAACAGGGCTGAGCCAGATACACTGCTACTAGTGTCTAACATCTGTCCCTCTGGGGTGATGGTCATGGGGGAGACTGTGGGTGAGAGAGCAGATGTTTTCAGGGCAGTGTTCCTGTCTGAAACTGAGAACCAGGATTCCATAATGGCAGATGCTGTGGCTGCAAGAGAAATTGGGAGGTCACTTTGGGTAGCTTGGAGAAGCTGGGAGTGTGGTGAGGACTGAGAAGGGCGGAATAGCGCTATGGTACAACAATGGCTGGCCTAAGGACAGACCAGTCAGAGGCCACTGCAGATAGAGAGCGTAGAAAACTGTCTAAGCCAACACCATTGACCGAAAGCAAGCCCACACTAGAGTAAAGCTCTAAACTCATGAAGTCTGAGGCTGAGGAGGAAAATGCAACATGAGAAGCACGCAACCAAGGCAAGGACGTTGATGGCTCCAAAGAACAGCCACACAGGACATCGACATTGCTAACTAATGGAAACCCATCACCACTGACCTCATGAAGAAAAGACTCTATTATGTTCCCTGTGGCATATCTTGAATCTTCAAAACCAGCTGAGAAAGAACTAGATAATTCTGGTGTAGTGTCAGAAAAAGGAGAGGTTACTAAAAAGATTAACTGAAGGCTGGAGGGTGGAACTGAGTGACAGAGAGACTGCTGAGAGAGACGGATCCAAGGAAGATTCAGATTGTTTGGTGGTGAAAATGGTACCAAATGAGTCCAGAACTGTTTGGAGTGGAGGGGTATTGCTAAATATTGAGGGATTACTTGAAGGTCCAGGCAACACATGATCATCACTATCAATATAATCAAACCCAACACCAGGGAAGACAGGTTCAGTCTCCCAATCAGAAGGGGAGTGCGAGGATTGAGGGACGTGAGGCAGGGGGAGGCAGGGAGCATGGGGATTGAAAAAGAAGCTGGCTCTTTGCTAAACAGCAGTTCTGTAGCAGCATGCTGGGAGTCCAAGGCAGACAACATAGGCCAGGGGGGTGCAGGATCAGTGCAAGAAGGTAAGGGAGGCACAGCTAAAGTCCATGGTGTCACACAAAGGGGAGGAGGTGAAGGAGGAGGAAGAGGAGGGGAACAGAGAGGAGCTCTCACCATTGGATAGTGGCTTTGTAGTCTGCAAGAGAATGACACGCAATTGGACAGAAGTTGTGGTAGGTGAAAAATGAGGCATACTGGGACTTGTAGGCCTATGTAGAACAGCTTCACTTGAAGAGGAAGGTTTGGCAGTTGAGCTTTCTGTCTGGATCTCTGGAATACCACTGGGTACAGTGGGAACAGCTCCATCAGTGTTTTTGTCTTCGTTTATAGGCTGTACCAAATGTTGGTCAGTCTTGGCTTGGATGAAGGATGTAGAAGACAATGTTGTACTACTCACACTGCTGGTATGAGATGCCACTGTAGTTGCAGTGTTGCCTGATTGAGAAATATTTCCTTTGACCTTTGTACCCATAATTGGAGGAGTAGTGGTAGTTATTTTATCAGAATAATCTTTTTGACTTCCTCTATTGATACCACTTCCCTTTACTTCCCCTGTTTCTTTTAGATTTATGCCTCCATGAACACCACCTGTCATTACAGTGGGGTATAAAGGAGCAGTGAAAGTAGAAAGTAAGTGTTCTTTGGTTGTTTTGGTGTAATAAAAGGGAGCATTGCCATTGAAACCAGCTTGTCCCCTGGTTTCTGGTTTCACTGGATCCGTGGTGATTTTCCTGCGACCCGACTCTGCTGTTTCAGTTCTGATCCCAGACAGAGGTAAAAAAGGTGATTCAGAAGTTGTGGTCCTCCACAAGCTTGTAGCACTCCAATCCAGATCGTAATTCTCAGTTTGGGCTGGTTCATTCAAGGACAGATCAGGATCATAGTTGATCTGTTGGTAAAAGTATAGTTTATGGACTTTGATAAATAATAGCAATTCTAGAATTCAGAATTCAACAATGACACAGGGAAAAATAAAATTTCCTTACTTCATTATTATATTTATCAGAACCTGGATCCAGTGCATTTTCTGGAAAGGGTACAGGATGCAACATTAGTTACATACAATGAAAACAAGAACTAGAATAACTTTTATTTAATTTCAAACTCACTGAATACACAATTTAACTTTTAGTGTGGTTTTAAATTTCCTCGACGTTATATTTAATTTCCACAGTTTTAAAGAATGTGCAAAGAAATAAAATGCTGAGAAAGCAGAGACATGTGACAAAGGGCAAAAGAAATTGAAAAAACTGATGAAAGCATCCCAGTCAGGAACTGGTAAGCCCTGCAAAAACTTCTTCCATTCAGAGTGTGAATTTGTTGCTCAGGATAGAAAAAAGAAAAAGACAATATGACAAAACCATAGAAGAAAATGGAAAAGGGTTATTCACACAACCACATCAGATAATGTGCTGTATTATGAAAAAGACAAATGGTGACAACATATCAGGCACCTGCATGCATGGACTGAACTCAGAGGCACAGCACACAGTGGACATGTCAGGGGGCAGGTGGTGGGCTAGTGGCTCTTACCTGTCTGAAGCTAAGTGACACATCATGGAGACCAGATCAGACTGGTTTGTGAAGCATGAGGTGAGGTTTTACAAGTTTAATGAGATGTGATTGATGGAGAAGACTCAGGGAAAAGGACATTAGTTTTAACTTCAATTAATAATGTAAGTACTGATACACTAGTACCATGATAATTAAAGGTGAAATGCATACAGTACCAGTCAAACGCTTGGACACACTTACCCATTCAAATGAATGAGTGAGTATGTCCAAACCTTTGACTGGTACTGTATATCAATTATTTTTCTAATAGACATATGATAAGATAATAAATAACCGTGTCTTTTTGCAAACTTCTGTATAGCACTGCATTTTGAGTATATTTCAATTGCCAAAAAGAAGACAAAACACACAATACAAAAAGTTAGAGATAAAGATGTGTTTTGATGACACTAAAATTATCACTGTTATTCAAAGTTTCTACAACTATACCTAATATAATCATTGTGAATTAATTTGGTGGAAACATCTTTATAAATTTATTGCACTACTATACACTTTATAGTATAAAATAATTTTCTTGTACAACTTCAATTTTTAGAGTGATTTAAAAGGTGAGTAAAAAGGTACAGTGCCAGTCAAAAGTTTGGACACACTCCAAACACACTTACCATTCCAGTTCACATTACACAAAATGTTGCTGCACACATTCAAAACTAAACTGCCAGAAGCAAAACAGGTGACAAATGAAAATAAAGGCAGCTTTGTTTTTCCATGTGACCCCCAAAATAACCCTCTAAATATACTTAATATACTTTAAATATATTGAAAGACTATACAGAGAAGCTTAAGAAACAATTTAAAGAAAAAAAAAGATGAGTGAAACAACAATCGGTGTGTTAAATCAAATTTTATAAATGTTACATATACAGCACACATAGTGAAGGGAAGATGGGTAGGGTGAAGAGAGAAGGATAAAAAACACTAAAATATTTCTAAAAGTAAAATGTATGAGAAATGAAAAGAAAAACAAGAAATGCACAACTAATTATCATACTTTGGTAATAATTTGATTAGTCTGAAGACCTGAAGTTTTTCTCTGCTTAAAGTCTTTGTGTTAAATAAGGCAAAAAAAAAATGGCCAGGATTTCTCTTTGAATTTGACAAAAACCAAAAAAATATATATTTACTCTAGCCTTTACCAAGTTTACAACAGTGAACTTGTTAATCTGTTTATTTTACAGGGATGTCCATTTATGAGCATTAAAAAAGAAGACAGAAAAACTTGAAGTGAGAATAGCAAAGAAAGAAAGAAAGAAAGAAAGGAACCTGCTAATGAGACATTATCATCATACCATAGTACCATCAAAATTTTGAACTGAATGAGATACAATAATTTGTCAACATTTTTAAATAAAATTTAGACTATCTAAAAGTCACTTGAATAAATTTGAGATACAATCAAAATGATGACATAGTGTTGTTAATGATCAAAGTTTTGACCACTGATTTTGCTCTAAACTGTTTTCAAAGAAGTTCATTATATACAGATTTGATTACCTTGCAATTTTCCACAAAGTCACAGTTTACATTTGCTCTACTGTTTCATAATCACAGATAGGGAAATCAGAATCTACAGGTTGGAAAAGTTTTATTGTTGTATTCTGTGAAACCAGAAAACAAATTTTCTGGTTAGGCTTGGTGTGGGGCACGCTCGCTCTTACCGGAGTCATCGACGGGGATGACAACCGTCAGCGAGTCACTTGAACGTCCGTATAGACCGTTAGTGCACACCGCCACCACCTGGACCACATAGCTGGTGTTGGCCAAGAGTTGATCAAGAATTGCCCCCTGGTGAGAGAACATCACATTATTGATTATCAACTCCCATTCCATGCAACTATTTGTATGTCATTATTTCTATCAAAGTTCAATTCAATTCAATTCAATTCAATTCAATTCAATTCAATTCAATTCAATTCAATTCAATTCAATTTTATTTATATAGCGCCAAATCACAACAAACAGTCGCCTCAAGGCGCTTTGTATTGTGGGTAAGGACCCTACAATAACACAGAGAAAACCCAACAGTCAAAACGACCCCCTATGAGCAAGCACTTGGCGACGGTGGGAAGGAAAAACTCCCTTTTAACAGGAAGAAACCTCCAGCAGAACCAGGCTCAGGGAGGGGCAGTCATCTGCAGCAATACGTAACGGAACCCAAGGTCAGACACAACATA